>CM021106.1:433695054-433832328 GCA_007115665.2 Sequoiadendron giganteum
GAAGCTTCTTCCTCACTAGGAGGCGGGGTATCTTCAGAAAAGAGAGCAAAGAAAAAATGAACCGCCTCATTAGAAATCTTGGAAGAGGAAGTAAGAATAGAACCCTCAAAAGAGTGAAGAGAAGAAATAATGTTACCATGTCTTCGAGCCTTTACCAAGTTTTGAAAGAAGGAAGTATTCCTATCCCCTTCTTGAAGCCAATCAACATGAGCCTTCTATTTCCAAAAAAATTCCTCATGAAGCTCCCATTCCTCTATGTCTTTAACCGCACTATCCTCTAACCTGCTCAAATCCGCATCAAGACCTTGATCCTGTACCTGCCTGGTAATAGAATCCAAGTGCTTTTGGGCATCCCTTTTCTTTTGAAACACATTTCCAAATCGATACTTATTCCAATGTTTCATTTTATACTTCACATATTGAATCCTCTTCACAAAGGAGTACATAGCCATACCAAAAGCAGGTCATCCTTCAGTCCACCATCTAGAAACCAGGTCAAGAAGACTCTCCTCCTTGAGCTACATAAGCTAAAATCTAAAATTTTGTTTCCTAGAACCACTAGCCAGACAAGCAAAGAATTTAATCGGCCAATGGTCTGATCTCCGCCAATCTAAATTTTGAAAACTTGACATCCACTTGTCACTGACCCAAAAACTGGAGACAAGAAACCTGTCTAGCCTTTTAAAAATGGCATCATCCCCAAGCCTCCTATTATTCCAAGTAAACATGAAATTCAAAGGTTTGATGTCCACAAGCCAAAGCCGAGCCACATTATCCATTAGAAGATCAGAGGAGGGGTCCAAACGAGGCACAACCCCCCTTTTCTCTTCTAGAGAGACAATTGCATTGAAGTCACCTGCCATAATCTAGGGAAGAAAATGATCCAACGATCTCAGAAAATTGATATGAGACCACAAGTGAATCTTACCAAGGACATTCGTCAGATCATAAATGTTGGAAATAAATATTCTTTCCATTGTCTCCAAACTAATCACGACAAGAGAAACAAAGAATCCACTAGAGAGCCACCAAACAAGAGAAATTCATCGAGGATCCTAAAAGCAAGCAAGACCCCCAAAGCAGCCTTGCGCACCCACACACTGGCATAACCCTCTACTCCAAATCTTTAGAGCCACACTCAACACACTCTTAACATACAACTTAGTTTCTTGAAGGAAAACCACATTCAGAGAATTAAGACGAATCAGATCCCGAATAGCCTTTTGTCTAGGGATGCTATTCATACCCCTCACATTCCAATAAAGCACAATCATCGTTGTGGCTAGGATAAGTGAGCATCAATAGTCCTCACCCAACCCGACTCTACTGACGTCTCACCATTAAGCTTAACCTTTTCCTGATCCTTCTTTCTACCCACTTTAAGAGGTTTCTCAAGACCCCCTTTTTTGAAAGTTTTTTGCTATAAACCAAAGATAGGGGAAGAAGACTTATTTTTACCTAAGTTAGGAGCACCCCATACCTTAGAGAGAATACCACCATCCCCAGGAGAGTCGCTAGAAGCCTCTAACACCAAACAAACCGCCCCTTGAGCAGGAGCCGAAGAAGATAAGTCAACATCCATATGAGAAGCCCACACACCAAGCTGAGCTGAACTTGGAATCCTAGTAGGCAGATCCCCAGGCATATCTTCAGCAAGAGAGCCAATTGCTCCCTGCAAGTCCACCTGAAATTCCTCCTGTACCAAATCCTCCAATGCCTCAAATCTATTGAAGGTTTCCTCTTCCTGCCTTTCCTTGAAGGCTCTCTTATGGCCTTGACCACAATTACGAGACTTAGCTTGAATAAAACCTTCTTTATCAACCACCTCCCCCTGCATGGGAGCCTTACCCTTATCCATCTTTGAATTAGACCGAGGAAGAGCATTACTTGTACCAACAACACTAGAAGCACGAGGACATCTTCGCTGAAGATGACCATATTCATGACACAACTGACATATGAAAGAAAGTGTCTCATAATCTAACGGTTGAGTCCAAGAGCAAGAACCAACAACCATGTCAATAAAATCTGGCAATGGGTGACTCGAGTCAATTTCAACACATACCCTCACATAAGAAAAAAATCCTCTTATTCAAAGTTTGCTGAGAAGGACCAATAGGTTTTCTTAGTAGCAAAGAAATCGACTATAATATGTCACTTCTCCAACATTCAAGTGGCAACCAAGGAAGATGAACCCAAATTGGGATCCTAGAAGGTAACTCCTCCGCTAAGTTAAAGCCAACATGCCATGGTTTTATGCAAAGACCCACCTAATTATAAAAACATGGTCAACCCTCAAAAGCCCTGTTTCGATCAACGAAACATGAAAACTCCACCATAAAAAAGTTATTTGCAGCCATCAAAATCTCTTTTTGGACTCCATGTCTTGTGGATCCACGAATCAAGAAATGGAAGAAAAAACGTCAACCCCATAAACTTACAAATCAAAACATGATTGCTATAATATTCCAAATCATCAACCATCGCCTCTGATTGGATCACCAAAACCAACCACTCTTAGGCCCTCTCCAAGCACCCATTCACCTTTTGCAATTTAAAGGTACCACTTCGTGTCACCCCCGGCTCAAAGAAATCTAAATAGGAATCACCGTGTCTTCACCAACGATAGGAGAATCGTGAACCGCATTTTCCAAGGGCACATGCATTGCCATTGACGCCTAAAACAAAGAGGCTCCAAACTTCCCTTCTCACACACCACGCCAAGGCCAAGCAAAGCCCCAATATGAGAAAGCATACAAGAAGAGAAATAAACTAACGTAATAAATAAAACCTCCTCACCAAGAATGCAACATTCGCTGCCCCACAGAGCAAGCAAAGGTAAGAAATTGTGACTTCTCCCCAATCCCTCACTCTATGTCACAACAAATAACGAAAGAAACCAACAAACAAAAACAAAAGTGAGGAAACGGGCCCTCTTGACCCCCTCACGAGCACTCAAAGACCCCCAGCAGACAAAAAATATTCACACAGCCAGTGAGGGCATGAGCGCCCTAGCTCGCCCGCTAGATCCTCTAAACGCCATCAAATAATTCACTTTATTGTGCACATTTTATCTATCTTTTTTATGCATGCACATATGCAAAAATAAATTGACTTCCCACGCTAAATTTTTCTTTCACATTTATTTCAATAGCTTTGTAAATTAGATTTACTTTCCTTTACTATTAAAATACATTTGAAAACACAAAAGCAAAAAAATAACTTCTTTTGAGGTTCCTTTACTCATTTGAACAAAAAACAACTCCAAACCTTGTTTTAAACATCCATATATTTGAAACACTTAACGATCAAATGTAAAATTTTAAACATTCAAAATAAAAGTCAACTTTCAAACATTTAAATTTGTGATGTACAATATGAAAACATGAACAATTCACAAACATTCACATTATGAAAGCAAACTCAAAATCAATAGCTAATCCAATAATTTTCAAATCAAAGGCATCAAGGAGGTTTTAAATTATAGTTTTCGCTTGGGTCACACTTGATGTATTTAGCTTGTGTTAGAAAGTGAGAGAGGATTGACTAAAAGCTACTTTGAGAGAATTAAGGGAGAATTCACCAACACTTGTAGGCACTAAAGTACACAAACAAACATAACCCTCAAAAAATTCAACAAGAAGATGAATTTTTAGCAATTAAACTTGCACACTTAAAAATTATTTTATTAAGAGATATTACTTGTTAGGATGTTCTCTTCTAAATTGTTTAACAAAATCTTAATAGTTTTCATGAAGAAGTCATCACATTATGTGAAACCATCGCACTTCAACCCAACATCACCATCATTTAGCGCACACTCCTTCCGCATGAAGAGGGTAATCCTCTAGTTTCCCCACCTTTCCATTTACTTTTTCTACGTGAACACAAGTAATCTACTAATTATCTAATCAATTCAAGTAACACACATTTCTTCTTATTTGTGAGACATGCATAGTAGCAGTGAGTGATATTTGGAAAATATAAGAACATGGACATATATGTAACCAATATGCTAGAATAGACCATTAGGATCTAAGATGTATCCCACAAACTTTCCCTTTAGGGCCCTTTGTGACTCAGTCTCACTACAAACCCCTTGATATCAAGCATCTTTAAGAAGTTTTAAGTTATGATATCTCAAAGTCCATACTCAAAGTCATGGTCAAGATATCATGCTGTCTCCCACTCAACGAACAAAGTCATACTCAAAAAATCCATCCAATGTAATTGATGGACATTTAAGCTTAGTTTTATTGAAAATATTAAAGAATATGTTGATTGATATGTAACTCGAAGCAATGACCAAGTAAAAATTCCTCCATTATACAAGCACATGGATGATTGTTGCTAGCTGCAAATCATGGGTAGGATACTTAAGATCACAGTCCTTAAGCTTTAGTGATTCATAAGAAATCACATGGTCCTCTTACATAAGGACTACCTCCAAATCCCCAAACAATACATCAATGCATGCTACAAAATTTGTAATCGGATTAGGTTCTACAAGAATAGGTGCACTACTGAGCTACTCCTTGAGAACTTGGAAGATTCTCCCATGTTGCTTAGACCAAACAAACTTCTTCACTTTTTATTAAAGAGAAATGATAGGTGACCCACCACAAATAAATTCATAACAAAATAATGGTAATATATTGCTATGCCTATGAAACTTTGGACTTCTCAAACACTAAGGGGTGTTAGCCACTCCAAAATAACATGAATCTATGTGAGATCCATTAAGATACTATCGTTAGAGATAATATGACCTAAGTAACATTCCTCTAAACATCTAAGAACTCACAATTCTTTCAAGTTGTCATACAATCGATTCTTTCACAAAAACTATAAAACTTGGTGAAAATGATACTCATGCTTCTCCGTTGATCTATAATATATAAAGATGTTATATAAAAAGACAAACACAAACTAATGTAAATAAGTGTAAAACACTTCTTTCACGAGACTCATGAACATTGATGAATTAATCAATAAAAAAAATTACTGTAAACTTGTAAAATACATAACACATATGAAATATTGTCTAATAAACATTAACCTTTACTATCCACAACATAAATCATAATAACAATTGAAAATCATGAATTATAATACATCATATAACAATAATAAAAAATAAATCTAAAATCATATAATATAAAACAGCATATAATTTCATATATATGTGATAATAACATCATAATAAAATATCATGATAGAAGGTTGCAACAAAATAACAACCACAATTAAGACGGGTATGAGTATGCAATTTTCGAAAGATTGGAAAAATTAAGAAAATTGGTTCGGAAAATAAAGATGGCGCACCCGAGGGCACGAGAGTAGTCCTTGGGGGCGGGAGAGTAGTCCGAATAGGGATTTCTGCTGAGGTGTTGCTGGAGATGGCAATAAAATTCAGCAACTACAGTGGAGACTGAAAGTTGAATGCTGGTATTGAAGGTACACGTTAATAGAAAGAGATGGACTTTGGTGGTTGTGATGTTGAGCAATGGAGAAGAGCGCTGTGCGATTATGCCCTTCACATCAACAGTAAGCTTGCAGAGTTGGATAAGTTCTACACGCAGGCTCTTCCTCCGTCATTACAAGCTCGAAACCCTACTTCCTACATTACCAAGGAAGAGCTCAAAAAGATCATGGAATGGAAACTAAGCAGAGGCAAATGGAGGTAAGTGCTGTGTATGAAGATAAGCTTTTATTATTAAGTGAAGTGTGCTGAATAAGAGTGGGATGCAGGCCGAGGCTATTGAGTTTTGTTTCTGCAGCGGATGAAGAGGAAGTGAAAAGAGCATCGCAAAAGGCCTTTGCAGCGCTTCCTGATTTGAAAGAGGCAGTGACTGCGCTGTGTGTTGTCAAAGGAGTGGGCCCTGCCACTGCTTCTGCCGTTCTCGCTGCTTATGCGCCGCACATTGCACCGTTCATGTCCGACGAGGTGAGCTTCCCATTTGCATTGCACCCTGTTTTCTTATATTAAGGCTTAAAGAGCTGGCACATTGTTTGTTATTTGAGATATTTAAAACTTGCTGAAAACTAGTAGAAATCATGAGTATGCGTGAGCTGCAGAGGGTGCCAAGCATCTTGCTCATTCGGTCGCAGTTGAGTTCCAGTAATTTGTAGGCTGGAACTCGTGATAAGTACTCGTGGGTGCTGGGCGAGTCTGTGCTGAAAACTTGTCCAATGCTGAGTTTTGCGGGTCGCGAGTTTCAAAACTAAGATCTAAAGCCCCAAATAACAAACAATATGCAGACTGTTTACTTTTGAGCATTTTCTTAGGTTTTCTCATTCTTCTTTCTCTCTTTTGGTATTCACAGGCCATGCTGGCAGCTCATGGCAGTTCAAACGACTATTCGTTAAAACGATATCTTGCCTTTGCAGAAAAGCTTCAAAACAAAGCCAAGGTTTGTTGTTTTTTTTCTTTACCCTTTCTTAGTGTCACACTGCTAAACATTTTATTCCATTTGAAGGCTTGCCATTTCGTTGTCTATTTGAAATTTGGAATCCAACTTGTTCTTCAATAAAAAATGATACATATACATTTTTGAGTACCACAAATCATCATAAAATCACATATCACAGAAGTCTGAAACATGAGAAACACCGTGAACATGAGCCTGGATAGCTTATTTTGTATAAGGTGAGAAAATGCAGTTTTTATTCGATTGTACAGACTATATCAGTAAATCATAGGATGAGTGGAAACTTAGAATCTCTCCCGGCCAAAGCTAATGACACAGCTATAGCTCCTGAGTTGATCCTTGTTTAAATGTGCTTACTGCTATATTTGAATGTTCTTACAAGGATTGGTTTTCAAATGAAATGATTCTATGAATTCAATGGTTTGCTAGATCAAGGGATGATATCCCTTTATTTTCATGGTTATTTGTAGTGATTATCCATAAAATTCAAACTCAAGATTGATGTGGAAGATCAATGCAAGGCTTGGATTTGCACGAAGAAACGAAAATTGGCCAAGGTAATGACAAGGTCATGGGCACAACGGCCACACTTGGTTTATATTATATATTATTAAAGAAGGTCATTGGGAGCTTTTGTACAAGAAAGCAATGTATTTACAATCTTTGTCCTAATCTTATCAGTTACATTTGAATATAATTAAAATTAAATATAAAGTAGTATCAGTGAACAAGTAACAATATTTTGTCTTGGAGACTATGCTGGAAAAATGATCCACACTTTGGACTATAAAGGAAAAATGATCCACACTTTGGACTATAAAGGTACTAGAAGTTAAGTGGTAGAACCCCCTGTTGGACCCATCTGGAATTTTTGTATTGAGTCATGTTTCATGTCAAACTTGGTCATTTTCATAAGTGCAAATCATATTTCAGGTCCTGTCTAGTTTGTTTTGTCTTGTTGTCTTTGTCCTTTTCTAATCTTTGCAGGATTGTGGACTAGAGGCTCTAAAAATCATATGTCTTGGCGAAGAAAGGGAGGTTGCTGTTGGAGTGGTGTGTAAGTCCAAAGATCTGCATGCACTTGTGGAAAAGATATTTAGTGTCAGAAAATAAAATTGTAGTGATAAAGGGTGCAAAAGAAATTTAGCTTCAGAAACAGAAGCTCACAGACTGTATTGAGTTGCATGTAGTGTGGAAGAGAAAATGTTTTTCAAAAGAAAAATACCGGTCCTATTGTGAGGCGCATGTAGTATGGAAGAGAAAATGTTTTTCAAAAGAAAAATACAAGCCCTATTGTGAGGTGCATGCATGAGACTGTAGCGTGCAGCTGACTTAAGGAAGAAATAAAACAAAATCGAAGTTGATAATCATGTTGAAAGGTGCATGCATGATGATCTAGGGCATGCTTGTGAAAGAGAGAAGTTGTTTCAAGAAGATCAGGAAGAATACAGGTTAATGAAGGTCATATCTGAACCATAAATGCATGCTTATACACATAGCATCGTTTTTGTTTGAAAAATCATGCTTTTGTGGCCTAAATGTTGTTTTTGGTGTAAGTGATCTTCACATTCCAAATGTCTTTTGTTCAAAAGAAAAATGTTTGTTTTTTCATTCAAAATTGCTTTTTTTGCAACTTATGCTGCATTTTTGCCAAGAGGAAGTGAAAAGTGACATTTTTCTCCCTTGTGTGGGGTGATTTTACAACTTTGACATTACTTTTGTTAAAAATCGGTTTCAAAAGGCAAAAAGGGCAAGAAGAGAGAAAAACTGTTACTCATAAAGACCATTTACATAGTAAGTCACAATTTCTGCAACTGAGATGTCATTTTTCCAAAAGGCTATAAAATAGGTGTTGTGCATTTTTAATACACCCTGCAGTGCATTTTTAATACACCCTGTAGTGCATTTTCCCCTTTAACAGCTTTAGAGCAGTTCTTAGTAGAAGCAGCTCTGCCTTCCCTATTTTGCCTTCAAGTGGGTTTGTTGCAAAGTGGATGTCTTTTGGAGTTAGGTTCCTCAAGCAAAGCAAGAATTTTAGTGGCACTTGAGGCCTTTGTAAGTGAGAAAATCTGCTAACCAATGATCTTACTGATCCTATGATGTAATGAAATAGACTTGATTGTTTGTGGTCCCATCATTGGCACATGTTATCAAAAGTGCGTCATCTTTAGTTGTAGAAAAATCCAAGGAAAATCTCTTGCCTAGTGTCCATTTGACTTGCTTGTGTTTGCATGATCACTTCTGAGCCTTCAATGCTTCTACTTATTTGCACTTACTCAGCCTTCTAACTATAGATGTCAACTACCAATTGCATCCCTATCAAGCATGTGCTCCTCGAGTTATCACATCTTTGTGATTTCATTACAGTGTTACCCGGGGATGCGTCCCTGGTCCAAAAACACGCATCCCTGTCCCAGGGACGGCTAGGGGACATCCCCTAGGCATCCCCAAATTTGCAAAAAATCATGGAAACGTCCCGGAAACTCGAGGACTTCCCTGCCTGCAGCCAGGGACGTCCGACAGTCCTGGGGATGGCAAACTGTCCCCTGTGGCAAGCATAAATTTAAAGGAAAAAACACGTTTCACTTTTAAAAAAAACATTTTTGATTTTATTTATTGTTTAGAACTTTAGTGGGCCCCTACCTCCTAGCTCACTAAATGACATTGTCAATTGTCATGCTAAACTGCTATTTGACTGCCTTTATAGTGTCTTAGGGTTACATGCCTATGAGTCTGTCCACCATTATTTGTAGCTTCACTTCTTGACAATATTGTGCTTCTTCATCATGTGAAAAACTCTCTGCTTTCCTTTTGGTATTCACCTGTGATCTTGTGCCTCTTCATGGTAGATTATCACAGGATAGTAGGATACATCACTGTGCTATTGAAATTTACACTGTCTTTACTTCAAATGGAGCACTATTCACTATCTTTGTCCTTTACACCTTGAAACATTATTATATTGCTCTATACAGTAAACACTGTCCTAGTCACTTGTACCTTTCATGAACCACTGTCCTTTGAAGTTTGCTTTTTGGATTGTCATTTGATTGTGTAGACTGTCATGACAGTGCTTACTGTAGAGTATACCGTGCCTTTGCTATTATGTCTCATGAAATTATACACTCTTCTTTCTCACTGAACTGTCTATTGCCTTGTGAGTTCCTGTCTTGGAATCTATAACCATATCAACTGGATTAGATGAAATAGCATCAGATGGTAGAACAATGATGATTACCTTGGATAGACCTGCAAGAAGTCAAAGATCTCTGTGCAACATTAGCATATGTCACACGATTTTATGGCACACTAAACTGTGCTTCATCAACTACTAAGGTCCATATATTGTGATGACAATAGGAAATGTTGGATTTAGGGTTTTGAGTATATACTTGGAACAAATTCATTGAATTCATTCACCCATACAACCCCTTTATCCTTCTAGCACAAGAGTCCATCTTATTAAGCAACCTCCCTTTCCATTATAAAACTTGTAACTGTCTTTCTCTCTACAAGCTTTGAGGATTGTCATATGATAAAACTTGTATGCTATTTTTTAATATCACATGCATATTGACAATGAATTCTGAATGCATATTGAGTATTGACAATGAATTTTGAACACAAATATTATATGTCAAGGTTCTATAATGTATATATGCATGCTTCATCCATATTTGAATATGAATACTTAAAATTTCCCTATATATTTTAAATTTTCCTTATATTTTATATAGTTGTCCCCTTTGTCGTCCCCTAGCCGTCTCCAAAATTGGCTCGAAAATTTGAACCAATTGAACTTCACAAGCTCATTGAATGGTTTCCCTTTGCTAGATCTCACACGCACACTACTTTTGGCTGACAGATTCTTTGTTGGGATTTCAATTAGCTTAATGGTATGAAGTTGAGGAATCATTGACTACTTTATGTCTCATCTTAGCTGTTCATTTGATGTTTGCAATTGATTATCAAGAGGGTTCCCCTCCTTTGACATTTTCCTCCTTTTTGCTTTTTGTACTATGCTTCTTTTTTGGCTTAGATCATGGAGTTGGTGTGATCTCAAGGTCTTTGTTGTATAAATATGAGCTTCACCCTCTTGTAAATCTCTTTGGTTGTTGTGTAATAAAATTGTCTTCTTGCTCAATGCCTTGTCTTGGAGAGAGTCTTCAAACTTGAAGTGTATGTGTGTTTTGTGCTTTCTCATGGTCCTCTAGTGGAAGTAGTTTAACTAGTATGTATGAATGTATGCTCTTGACATTGCCAGCTTTGTTGATGAAATACATTTAAATAGATGTTCTAAAAATATGTAGATATTTAATTAATTTATTTTGGTGATACCCAACTCACAAATGGGAATCATGGCAATGTAATGGGACAGCCAACCAAAGAACTTGTGCAAGAAAACAATGAAAGGGAAGACGAGTTGACACAAGACTTGGTGAATCTGTGGGACATCTCGTTAAGAGACCACATATGGAGGGAAGCTCTTAGGAGAGAGGTTCCTTAGACCGCCATCTAGGACAACCTAACTGTCAACCCAAAGGTGGATTGTCTTCTCGACAGATTGCCAAGACTTATTGCACATCACTTCATCATTTTGCAAGATCTTCGAGTTGAGAGAGACTAGGAACAATGAAGGTAACATATACTACAACGGTACGAAGAATGGAACAAAAGGGAAGAAAAATGTGATATTGATCGTCGACGTAGATCGAATAATTAATGCCCTTAACCTTGCATTAAAACAGGAAATTAATACAAAGTGGTCACAAATCAATTGACCAAAAAATAAGATTCTTAAGAATAAAAGAACAAAGAGAATAGTGAAGACAACTGAGGGGTGAAGTCGAAGAAAGAAAGGTTTTTGAGGGAAAGCCCAAGCCCACCCAAGAGTAGACGTTGAAGCATAAGAAGAAGTTGTAGTCGAGAGAGAAAGAAAACTTTAACAAGAGAACATATGAAGGGAGATTGGATAGAAAAACACTTACCACTTCTCGACAAACACATTGATCTCGCTGACCAAACCAGAGAACCGTTTGTACCATTAGCGTTAGACGAAGGGGAAAGTGAAGAGAACACCGCCAGAGAACCAGACTATCACCAATAGACAAAGAAGGGTCATTGTTGGGTGACAAAGAAGGTTCACCGTCGGGCGAAGGGGAAGGCAAGGAGGGAACCACCAACCCGATTGTCCAAGAACAATTCATACCAATAAAACCAGTCAAAGGGGAAGGCTAGAGAAAACCTTACAAACGGTCTGACAGAGACAATATGCTAGATTGAAGACTTGACATTGACGGAAGAATCGAACATTGGAAGATCGAAGCTGAAAACACCTAGACAAAGGGAGCATCGAAAGGACCTATAAGGCAACTCGAGGGTGATGAATGTTGAAAGGGACAAGTAAAGAAAAAAAAAGAGAGGGACAAGTAAAGGATTGCAGTGTGTTTGAAAGTGCAAGGAAAGCATTGAAATGAACGAATCAAAACTCTCCAAACAAGTTATCGTCATAGAAGGTGCAATGGAGAGGTAAGATGGTGACTCCCCCAACAAGTTTGAATGTGAAGCGACAAAAACTCCCAAAGTTCATTGGAAATGGGTTGGAGAATCCTGTATGGCATTGCAAAACATGTGAGACAATCTGGGTAGTGATTGGTCAAGATGATAGAACATATTGGTTGAGAGCATTTCCAACAACTCTTAGAGGGATAGCCATTGACTGGTACATCGAATTGGAAGCAACTCATAAGAATACATGGGATGCATTGAAAAGAGTGTTCCAAGAGGCATTTAAACTCTTGAGAGATGATAATGAAATTGTAGCGGAGATATACAACACTAAACAAGGAAAGCATGAGAATGTACGAGCCTACAATCGTAGACTCAAGGAATTATTGGTCTAACTAGAAACTAGCTGGTCTATGGATTGAAGAAGAGATGGTTCATCGAAGGATTGATTCCTTCGCTGAGGAAGAAGATGAAAGTCGTACCTCCGTTATCGTACGCCAATGCCTACAATCGGGTGATGGATATAGAAAGCCAAGATAAGAGGTCTTCTCAGGGAAAGAGGAGGATGAATGACAAGGAGATCACAAATGACAGTAGCAACAGTGAATCAAAGACTGTTCAAACCTTAAGGAAGGATATGATGAGAATGATGAAGGAGCTAAAAGCCAATGAGAGTTCAAAGGAAAGTAAGGAATTGTGGTGCACTGAGTGTAAGGTTGAAGGTCACACAAAAACAAAATTGTCCGAAAAAATTGTTTTGTGATATTTGCCAAGTAATGGGACATTCCATCAAGGAATACCCATACAATTTGAAGACAAGAAGCACACAAGTGCTCTTCACCTAAGGGGAACAATCAAACCCTCTCAAAACAATAACACCAATGCATCTCCTGGCGGATATCAAATCAGACAGGGGGATAACAATTGGTTCAATAATAATGGACCAAGAAGTAGAATCTAGTATGATGCGAAGGAAAGACCGATGATCTAGTGTCGGAAATTTAACAAATGGGGTCACTTTGCTAGAGCAACTAGAACAAAGTGGGGATGTTGTGCAAGTGGTGTGGATTGGGTGATCATGAAGACATCGAATACCCAAAGCAAAAAGGCATTAACATGCTAGACGTGGAGGAGTGAGACGAGGAAGTTTTGGCAATTACCAAAGCACAAACAAAGAAGGCAATATATCTAGACCCTCATATGGAAAATGAACGACTCTAAGAAGCTAAAGCAGAAGTGGAACAGGCGATGGCGAAAGAACGAAGAACCTCCAATGAAACTGCAAGTGCCTCATTGCGATTGGAGTAAAAAAGGAACATCGTACGATAGGTGCTACAAACAACTATACCAATCAAGGTAATAGACCTCCTCCAAACCATGCCACAATTGAGAGTGGCCATTACAAACATGGCTGGTGACTATCAAACTTGGCAACAAGAAGGCCGAAGAGAAGGCATGATAGTAGAGCTGCCACCCGAGGGCGAACAAGTCATCAACCCAATATTGCTCACGATGAACATAGGAAAGAAATTGATTGTTGTTCAAATGGAGATCAAGTGGAAGAGCCTAACAAACACTATTGTCGACAGAGGATTGAGAGTCAACATACTACTCAAAGATACATGGAAGTGCCTCGGGAAGCCAACACTTTGGCCACCAACATTCCAATTGGTGGGTGCCGACCAACATGGCGTCAAGCCATTAAGAACGTTGATGGTGTAGAAGGTGACAATTGGGACTCAACCGTTCTTATTGAACTTTGTGATCATTCCATTGCAAAAGAAGGCGTACAATGCATTACTCGAGAGAGGATGGCTGATTGCAACCAAGGCAAACCATAATTGGAAACGAAATAAGATCTCCATAGAAAATAACAAGAGGAAGTACGTGATTGACTTGAGAAATCAAGCAGCGAGCGAAGAGATGGCATCATTTGAGTCAGATTCAGAAGGAGCCGAATTAGGAACAAAAGAAGAAAGAAGATTTATGGAACTAAACAACGAAGGAGTCCTTGACCTCCAACATTGCTCAGAGGATGAAAGAAGTTCGTTCAATGGATTGTTTCATTGGCAAATGGAAGACTATGATGTGTTCCAACATGATTGCAATATGTTGCAAGTCGGGGAGATTGGAGGAGAAGAAGAAGACAAAACCACAACAAGTTGGACATTTCCTTCTGAGTACAAAGAGTACAAGGAGGGAGTGGCTAGGGTGGATGACACACCAACACATACTTTTGAATGAGACAAGGTGATCAAGTATGAAGAAGGTGAACTTAAGAGAAGAGAATAGCCCACAAATGATCCTAGTTCGAGACAATTGGAATTTGGTGTTAAAGGCGGGCAACATTCAAGATCTTCACGGAATACAAGGATGCCTTTGCATGGACGTACAAAGACTTGAACGGAATACCTTCGAAACAATGTGTACATAGAATCATTCTAGTATCGGGAGCACAACTTGTACGAAGCGACCCTACTAAATGAACAAAAATTATGTTGCAAAGGTGCAAGAGGAAATAGAAAAAATGTTGGAAGTTAGAGTAATCTTCAAGGTTGAAGTCAGTGATTGCGTCTCTCCCATAGTCATATCATTGAAAAAGGAATTCGAAAAAATCCAGATGTGTGGATTTCAAAAATTTGAATGCAGTAATTATAAAAGACTCATTTCCGATCCCATTCACTAACTCCATACTAGAAGAGGTGGTTGGTCATGAAATTTATTCATTCATGCATGGATTCTCTGGTTATAACTAGATAAGCATAGTTGAGGAGGACAAATTCAAAACTACGTTTGTGGTCGAAAACAGAGTGTATGCATACAATTAAATGTTTTTTGGTCTATGCAATGCTCTGACAAATTTTCAAAGAATCATTTTGCACATATTCGACAAAATGTTAGTGGGAAACTTTAAGGCATTCTTGGACAACTGGTCGATCTATAATGACCAAGATACACATCTGAAAGCTCTTTGAGAATGTATGGAACGGTGCAAAGCGACATGGTTGGCATTAAATTGAACAAGTGTTGTTTCATGGTGCCTTAGGGCAAATTGCTTAGACACATAGTTTGCAAAGCTGGACTGAAGGCTGACCCAAACAAAATATGGGTAATCATACAGATGGAAGCACCTCAAAACATCATCAGAGTAACGTCATTTTTGGGTCATGTTGGTTATTATAAAAGATTTATCAAAAAAATTGCCTAAATATCCTACCCGCTCGACGTACTCACAAGGAAAGGTCAACTATTCACAATGAATTGAAGGTACGATCAATAAGTTCACCAATCCTTGCATACCCAGACTGGAGTAAGGAGTTTCACGTACATGTTGATGCATCAAATTATGTAATTGGAGTGACATTGGCACAAGTGGGACCCCAAGGTTTGGATTATCCAATATTCTTCGCTAGTCGGTTATTGTTAAAGGCAAAAAAGAATTATAGTACGATGGAGAGGGAAGCACTAAGAATGGTCTATGGCGTACAAAAATTCAGACATCACTTGTTGGCAACACCATTCACATTCTACGTTGATCATCAAGCCCTTATGTACTTGGTGAACAAACCAATAATCCAAGGTCAAGTGAGTAGATGGATCCTAGTATTGCAAGGATTTACGTTCACTATTATTGTCTGGCTAGGGAAAAGCCATGTCATCGTCGACCAACTGTCTAGAATCAAGTTAGTTGAACCACCCGAGGGAGTAAATGAAGATTTTCTAGATGCCCACTTATTCTAGATTGCAACACTATGGTCGTGTTATGAGAGCATCAGAGAATACCTTTCCACTTCTACCTTCTCAAAGAAAATGTCACTAGGAGAGAGAAGGAAACTAGTCATGAAGAGTAAAACTATTTAGCACATCAACGGATTGTTATATAGAATGGGGTCTAACCATGTTCTACGACGATGTGTCATGGAGGAAGAAATCCCAAGAGTACTTAGAGAAGCACATAGAGGGCTTGCGGGCGAACATATGGAATCAAATGCTACAACCCAAAAAATCTTGTTGGCTATGGTGTCTGACATTGCACACTAACGCTTGAGAATGGGTGGTGGGATGTGATGCTTGCCAGAGAGTTGGCAAATCGTTGAAGAGAGATCACATTCCATTGTTCCCATCTCAACCCCAGGAACTCTTTGAGAGGTGGTGGCTTGATTTTATTGGTTCGCTGAAAGTCAACCAACTACATCGGTATAGATACATTGTCGTTGCCATGAGTACCTAACAAAATGGGCGGAGGCTCGAGCACTACCAGACAACATTGTAGTCAGTAATGCAAGATTCATATATGAGCAAATTGTGACAAGGTACAACATTCCAATATAGATCAGAAATGGTAAGGGAGGACATTTTGTCAACCGCGTCATTTTTTTGATGATGACAAAGTTTTGGATTTTTCATAACCTATCAAGCTCGTACTACTTGAGAGAGAATGGATAGGCAGAGTCCACAAATAAATTACTCGTCTCTGTCATTCATAAGTCGTGCGACATCGAAGAAGCTGACTGGGAAGAGAATTTGCCAGTAGTACTATGGGCATATCGAATGATGTACAAGGTAATTACAAGACATACACCATTCCAATTGATGTATGGTTAGGAAGTTGTAGTCCTCGTCGAGTATATGGTATCGAGCTTGAGGATTGCTGTTGAGAATTGACTAGGCAACATTGAGAGTCTGAAAGAACAACTATTCCTATTAAACAAACTTGAAAAATGAAGAGTACTTGACCAATGGGCAACAAAGGTGATGAAAAAAAGAAGGAAGTAATGACATGACAACATCTCCGGCGAGTGAACTTTCAACCTGGACAGTTAGTTTTGAAGTATAATGGTCATAATGAAACTAAACCAGGTAAGTTCAAAGTGAGATGGCTCAATCCCTTTAAAATCCTAGAAATCTTTGATAATGGGGCTATCAAACTAGAGAACATGGGTGACACTATATTGAGAGATAATATCAACGGATCAAAATTAAAGCTATATAAGGAGAGAACGATTGCAATCAACATGGTAGACTAGATAGCAAATGAGAGTGATGCAGGAAAGGACAAGAATACTATCACCCGAGAACCAAAAGGACTGGAAGGTGTAGTGGTAGAACTAATTATGCAAGAACTTGAAGGAGTAGCAGTACCAAGAATCCATCGGCATTTAACAAATGCACTCTTTGGACCACTTGCAAAATGGATCAAGTCACATGGTGGATGGCACCTGAAAGCACCTTATGTAGGACAGAGGCAAGGATATATTAACTACAAATTGGACGAAGACTAAAAGAGGAGGAAGACCATCAAAGAATGGCACATAGAAGAACATTCAGAAGACTCGGAGGAAGGACCTAACCTACGACCAATGTTGATGGCCGAAAACTACTTTGTGGTAGAACACTTTGGATACATTGAAGATGTCATCCAGTGGGCATTAGACCATAACATGAAACCACCTCCGCTACCAACTTCCAATATGTTATGGCATGTAGTCCACAATTTGGCGGCACCCCCAATAGTCAAAGGGGATGAAGTGAAATGGTATCAACAAGAGGTGGTATGTACATCAACGACAATAAAAATGCTAAAGGTATGCAAAATCCACCTTTATTGGAAAAATTATTCGATTTACAATATATCAAAACTTGTTGCAAGTATGAATGCTACAAGTGGCCATGGCAAACTTGTATGTGACCCCAAGCTACAAAAATAAAAGAAAAATAAAAAATGATCAAAGAGGACAAAAGAGAAAATGAAGAAATGAAGAAGATAAAAATAAAAAGCAAAAAATTATGAAAGTGCAAGAACTGGAAAAAAACAAAAAATTAAAGTGGAAATTATCAAGGAAAAATATTAAATTATCGTAGTCAAGAAATATTAAAAAATTAAAAGGTGGATATATTAAATATTTTAGTTGGCAATTATTAAAAGGAAAAAAATTGAAGTATCAAAATTGGAAAAAAATAAAATATTGCCAAGGAAAAAATATAAAGTACAAATTCACTAAATAATTCTTGTCCAACCTATTGAAGAAAAATTCAAATGACAAAAAGTTTATAGCATTGTATGGCATTATCTTGCACAAAAGGTTTACACCATACAACCTGGGAGAAACTATCTTGTATGACGCAGGCATAATGAAATCATTGTATGGTAGGGAAGAAGAATCAATATCGTATGGTGTGGAAGAAATTGGGACAACTTATGATAGGGAATTTTCACACGGTTTGTTGTACGATGTTTGTACATCGTACGACTTTAGTGGCAAAGGAGTGTACAACCCTTGAAGAATTTCGTATGGCGAAAAGGAAGTATTATTGTTGTTGTATGGTAGAAAACACCTTGGTGCAATGTACGACATAGAGGATTGGTTGTACAGTGTGAGAGTGAACAACACGTATAGCACTGAGGGTTGGTTGTACGATGCAGGAGAGAACAACACAAGATTTCTAGACATATCATATGACATCATCAATTTGTAGTGCGTGGTTCGTATTTCTTTTCCAGTTATGATTCGCCTTGGCTGCCACTAACCACCCTTGTCCAAGCAATGCATCGTACACCTTCCTCTGCAATGGAATGACTATGAAGTTTAGTAGGAATGGTTGTGTTCCGATCACCACCTTTTGCGCCATCAATGTTCCTAGCGGTTTGATGCCATGTTGATCGACACCAACAACATGGAATGTCGGTGGCCAGAGTGTTGGCTTCTCGAGACTCTTCCATGTGTCTTCAGGTAGTACGTTGACTCCTGATCCTTCGTCGACGATAGTATTTGTCAAAAATGCTCCCTCCGATCTCCATTTGAACAACCGCTGACATCTTCCCAAAGTTTGTTGTCAGTAGTACGGGATCAATGGTTTGTTCACCGTACGGTGGCGGTTCTGGTACCAATTCTTGCCTTCGGTCCTCCGATCGTGGTTGCTTGCCATCCTCGAGGACATTTGTCATTGCCAATCCCAACTGCGACAGAGTCTGGAGAAGGTCAGTTACTTTGATCGGTACGGTAATCTGTAGTACCTGTCGTACGATGTTGGTTTCCGCCTTCGATGGTCGAGAGGTTCTTGGCTTCTCCAGAGGTACTTTGTTTTCCTTCGCCATCGCCAGTTCCACTTCGGCTTTTGCTTCCTTCATCCTTTGTTTCTTCGTACGTGGATCTGGGTACGTGGCCTTTTTTGCTTGTGCTCTGATGATCGCCAGAACCTCTTTTTCTTCTACTTCCAGCATATGGATACCCTTCTGCTTAGGGCATTCAGTGTCTTCATAGTTGCCTGGTCCACACTACTTACACAATCTTCCTCCCGAACCTTGACCATTTTGGCAGTCCCTAGCGAAGTGGCCCCATTCGTTGCACTTCCTGCATTGGATCATGGGCCTTCCTTTTGCATCATACTGTATCATGTTTCTCGGACTTCTGTTGCTTCGGTAACCTCCAAGGGATGCATTGCTATTGTACTGGGGCTTCGGTGGTGTGTTCAACGGTGTCGACAGTTCACCCTGAGCAAAAAGTACTTGTGCACTTCTGGCTTTTAAATTGTATGGGCATTCCTTGATAGAATGTCCCATAACTTGGCAGATATCGCAGAACATCTTCTTTTCACAGTTCGCTTTTGTGTGACCTTCCACATTGCACTCTGTACACCACAATTCTCGTGCTTCCCTCGTACTCTCTTTGTTGGCCTTCAATTCTTTCATCATTCGCATCATATCTTTCCCGAGTGCTTGTACGGTCTTGGATTCATTGTCGCTGTCGTCCGTACTCTCCTCGTCATCCGTCTTCTTTTTCCCTTGGAAGGATGTTTTGTTTTTGCTTTCTATATCCATCGCTCGATTGTATGCTTCAACGTACGACAATGGAGGCATGAATTTTATCTTCTTCCTCAGCGACGAAAGCAAGCCTTCAATGAACCATCGCTTCTTTAGCCCATCGGCCGATTGAACCTCCAATTTTCCCAACAAGTCTTTGAGTCGCCTATTGTATGTGCACACATTCTCATGCTTTCCTTGCTTCGTATTGTAGATTTCTGCTACAATCTCACTGTCATCCCTCAGGAGTTTGAATTCGTCCTGAAAGGCCTTCTTGAGTAATCTCCATGATGCCCTCTGTGCTTGGTTCAATTCTGAGTACCAATCAATGGCATTGTCTCTTAGTGTTGTTGGAAATGTTTTCAGCCAGTGATCTAGATCGTCCTATCCGTTTGCTATCCAGATTGTTTCATATGTTTTACAATGTCGTACTGGATCTTCTGACCCATTCCCTGTAAACTTTTAACAACTTTTGCCGCTCGGTTGGAGTCACCATCTTTCCCCGCTGTCCTCCTTGTGTATTGGACCCGACTAGACCGATTTCCCTGCTATGTTCCAGTGTGTCAATTGCACTCTCGGCCACGTACGAGTCACTCCCACGTTTTCCGTCAGTGTCCTTGACACCTTGAGTCTCCCGGGGCTCCCTCTGGTACTCCCTCCGCCCAGGGGTCTTGGGCTCAGATCTTCTAGTCCTTAGCCCTTTGTTGTCGTTCAATATGGACAACTCCCGAATGAGTCAGATGCTGCTATCAAGTTCTTCACTTAATTCTTTTTCATTTTCAGTGATTTTGTACCTTTCTATGTACGGGGTGCTGAAGGGTCCTTCGTCCCTCCCTTCAACAAAATTTTGATGTGCTCTATCGATGGATCGATCTATTTCCTCAAGATTCTCATGTGCTCTTCTAATACTTTGGTTTATTTCTATTAGATCTTCATTAAATTCTTTATCAACTTGCCTTATTCTTCGTCGCCGGTTTTGTTGCCCTTGTAGTTTGAGTGATCACCGAACCCTTTCCTCCTCAGTTTCATGCCCGATTGGTACTCGGTTCTTGTCTTTGTTCGGTCGTACGAGCATTAAAAGGTGTTCACGCGATCATTGTTGGTTATCGGGAGTACGTCTCTAGCTGGTATCCCTTTCTTCCTCTTCCCGCTTGGTTCTCTCCTTGTACTGTTGCAGTATTTGTTGCCTCCGACGTTCCTGATCCCTCTCAGCCCGAAGATCTTGTAAGATAATGTGGTGGCGTGCTATCAGTCTTGGCAATCTGGTAAGAAGGTGGTCGGCCTCTTCGTTGACGCGTAGTCTATCCCAAATGATCGCCTGAAAGATCTCTCGCTTGAGAGCCTCCCTCCATACGTGGTCCTTTAACGAGATTTCCCACAGATTGCAGAGGTCTTCCGTCAGGGCATCTTCACGATCCTCGTTTGCTTGTACCGGCCCTTCAGTCGGTTGTTCCATCACAACGCCATTCTCTTGTCTTGGTAAACCCGGATTTGCTTAGGTAACGTCGACAAATGTTTACTCGCTACGGGTACAATGACGTACAGAGTAAACGGAAATATAAAATAGCATTGACAGCATATAATAATCACATGGTATTGCACAGAACATAGATGTATTGCTTTATTCAGTTTTCGACACTTATCTCATAAGGTATTTAGACATAACATAACATAGCATGGTAGAACCATCTTGTTTCTGGACTACATGACTCAAGTACATATAGTACGCTGGCGGTGATTGAGGTACCAACCGTCGCGTCCCTTCATTATAACTAATTACTTCGTCAGGAACTTAATTCCCAAGACAACTAACTAACATGACACATACATAACATAAGTACATGGATTATTAATATTAACTAAAGTCTTATTTACTTATGACTCACAACTGACCAAGTACACTCTCGACCGACTACAATGGCAGGCACATCTGGGAGGATTGAGATGGAAAAATTTAATTGTGGTAATTTTGAGTTGTGGAAGCTCAAAATGGAAGACATGTTAGTAGACTGAGACTTATGGCTTGCAATTTTTGGAACCAAACCTTCAGGCATGAAACAAGACGATTGGGATCTCATGGATAGGAAAGCCAAGGGTCTTATTAGACTCTGTTTGGTTGATTCCGTTCTCTTGAATGTCCATGAAGAAAAAACTTCTGCTTCTCTGTGGAAGAAGCTTGGTGATGTCTACCAGGCTAAGTCTTTGGTAAACAAGCTTTTCCTGAGAAAAAAAATGTGTTCTTTGAAAATGGAAGATGGAGGATCTGTTGCAGATCACTTGAATTCTTTTAACATGTTGGTTGCACAACTGGGTTCCGTTGGAGACAAAATAGATGAACAAGACCGTTGCATGCTCCTTTTGTGTTCGTTGCCGAACTGTTGGGATCACCTGGTAATGGCTATTGGAAGCACTACTTCCACCTTCAAGATGGATGAGGTTATTGCCTCATTACTATCTGAGGAGATGCGAAGGAAGTCTTCTGAGATGGCCAAGGAGGCCCTTGCAGTCTGTGGCAGACCAAAAGAGAGAAGCAAAAAGAAAGACAAGAAATCTAAGTCAAAGTCTTCTGGTAAGAAGTCCAAGGCAAAATGTTGGAATTGTGGTGAAATTGGTCACATTCAGAAAGATTGCAAGAAGGAGAAAAAGAAGAAAAACAAGTCTTTCTCAAATTTTGAATATGAGAAATCATCCCAAGATGATGGAGAGGCATTTATTGCAGCCTTGGCAGCCCATGCATCAGATGATGTGTGGTTGATAGATTCGGGTGCATCCTTTCACATGACTTCTCACAGAGATTGGTTCTCGAAGTATGAGGAGTTCAATGGCAGAGAGGTGTACCTAGGTGATGACTCTCACTTGAAGATTGTTGGCTGTGGAAGAGTCAAAATCAGATTTCCTGATGGAAGAGTGAAAGGGAGTAATGGTGTCTTGCATATCTCGGGTTTGGCACGAAACCTGCTTTCTGTAAGTAAACTGAATGATTCGGGAATGCAAATTATTTTCTCTGGTGGAGGATGCAAGATGACTATAGGAACTATGGTGTTGGCTAAGGGAGTTCGTATTGGCACTCTGTTTCAGCTTGATACATGCACTGTATAGTGCAATAGTTCTTCTGATGTACCGAAGAAGAGACCTTTGGATTCTTCATCCTCACCATCAAATTGTGCAGAGAAGAAGCGTGCTGCAACTACATCTGATGGTTGTGCATTTTGAGTACCTAAGGGTGCTCATTCCATGGAAATGAAGCTTCCTGTAGAGAAAACAATGTTATGGCACCAACGACTTGGTCACATTGGTTAGAAGGGTCTGAGAACCCTGAAAAATAAGAGCCTTGTTGAAGGCCTTGATGATTGTAATCTTGAGTTTGACTTTTGTGAACATTGTGTATATGGAAAACAACACCGTGTTTCTTTTTACTCTAGTTTTCACCAGTCTTCTAAGGTTTTGGATTATGTACATTTAGATGTTTTTGGTCCTGTAAATATTCCTTCATTATCAAATTCTGTATATTTTGTTTCTTTCATAGATGATTATAGTAGAAGGACATTTGTTTATTTCCTCAAAAGTAAAGCTGAAGTATTTAGTTGGTTTAAGGAGTTTAAGGCCTTGGTAGAAAATCAGACTAGCAGAAACATTAAGTGTTTGAAAACTGATAATGGTGGTGAGTTTTGTTCCATAGAGTTTGACAAGTTTTGTAAAGAGAATGGGATTGAAAGACATAAGACAACTCCATACACTCCACAACAAAATGGAGTTGCAGAGAGAATGAACAAAACGTTGATGGAGAGGGCTAGGAGTATGTTGAGTGGTGCTAGCCTTGAACAAAATTTTTGGGTTGAAGCGGTAGCCACTACATGTTATTTGATCGATAGATCTCCTACATCGGCGCTTGTTGGAAAGACACCCATGGAGGCGTGGTCTGGTAAAAAGCTTTCGATGAGACATCTCAGAGTATTTGGTTGTGAAGCTTACGCTCATGTTTTGATTGAGAAGAGGTTTAAGTTGGAGAACAAGGCTGTTAAGTGTATCTTTATTAGCTATGGTGTCGGTGTGAAAGGGTACAAGCTTTGGGATCCAGAAGCATAGAAGGTTCTCTACAACAAAAGTGTGATCTTTAGAGAGATGAAATCTTCCTCTGTTGAGTTGCAACCAGAGAAAAAGGAGAAATAGAAGAAGGAGGTGATTCAAATTCCACCTACTCCGAAGAAAGAATCAAGTACTCCTGTTGGACCTGATGATGAGGAGAGCTCAAGTAGCTCTGAAAGTTCTAAAGAAGAAGGAGAACCTCAACCTCAGCCTTTGAGGAGGTCTACACGAGTTAGGCGGCAACTAGAAAGGTTTGGATATTCATTATTGGATTTCAATTGCATATTTGCCTTGATTACTAATACTAATTAGCCTAGGACGGTTAGAGAGGCATTGGGTATGAATGATTCAGATTCCTGGATGCAAGCCATGGACGAGGAGATGGCTTCATTAAAGAAAAACAAGACTTGGGATTTGGTACCTCTGCCTGCTGGACATAAACCTGTTGGTTGTAAATGGGTTTTCAAGAAAAAGTGCGGTCTTGATGGCAGTGTTGAGAAGTATAAGGCACTGTTGGTCGCTAAGGGGTATTCTCAGGTGGAGGGAATTGATTATCGGGAGATATTCTCTCCTGTAGCGAAGTTGACATCTATTCGGATTTTGTTGTCACTTGTAGCAACATATGACTTAGAAGTGGAATAGATGGATGTGAAGACATCATTCCTTCATGGTGATTTGGAGGAAGAGATTTATATGTCACAACCAGAGCATTTCATTGAAAAAGGTAAAGAAAATTTGGTTTGCAAACTGAAGAAGTCTCTTTATGGTTTGAAACAATCTCCTAGAATGTGGTATCAAAAGTTCGATACCTATGTGTTGTCATTGTGATTTCAAAGATCTAAATCTGACCATTGTCTATACTTTAAAATTGATAATGGTCACATTCTCATTATTGTTCTATATGTAGATATGTTGTTTATTGGGAATGGTAAAAGTATGTTTTCAGATTTGAAGTTTTAGTTGTTAGCACAGTTTGAGATGAAAGACCTAGGTGTAGCTAGGTACATTCTGGGAATGGAAATCACTAGAGACAGAGCTAGCAAAAAGCTTTGGTTAAGCCAAAGCAAGTATGTGAACTCTGTGTTGGA
Organism: Sequoiadendron giganteum; assembly: GCA_007115665.2. Classification (NCBI taxonomy): domain Eukaryota; kingdom Viridiplantae; phylum Streptophyta; class Pinopsida; order Cupressales; family Cupressaceae; genus Sequoiadendron; species Sequoiadendron giganteum. Next base: position 433,719,969 of record CM021106.1, read on the forward strand.
GAGATTCAACATGGTAGATTGCAGACAGTTAGTTGTTCCTGTGATGCAAGGGACAAAGTTTTTTGTGAATGATTGTCCAAAGTACCATATACAAGTGCAATTGGCAGTCTGATGTATGCGATCGTGTGTACAAGACCAGACATTGCCCAAGTAGTGGGAGTCCTTAGCCGTTTTATGGCTAATCCTTGATGGGTGCATTGGGATGTGGTTAAGAGGGTGTTTAGATATTTACGGGGCACTTCTGAGTATGCCTTGTGTTTTCATGGTTATTGTAATGTCCCTTACCTGTCTTGTTCTAGAAGTTGTGTTATTGGCTAGGGAATTTGGATTTCTATCTCTCGACCGGATGGCCTTCTACAATAAGGTAACCTTGGACTAATGCTTGCATTCACCATATGCATACATTTCCACATATCTATATGTTAGCATTAATATCTAGTACCCGAATAAGACATAATCATAATGCAATTATGAAGACATATGAGGAGTGTCATAGGTGGATCTACCCTGAAGCCCTCATGCCAAGCTCAAGAGGTTGTTCATCACAATCCTCCTTTCCTAGCAACTTAGTACTTGCATACTCCACTCATGGCAACACCTTGGAAGACACTCGCCCTATTAGGAGAAAGGAACCATAAAGTCCAAAGTGGCCTAGGGCCTACCACCCCTCCATGGCCGTAGCAAAATCTTAGTTGGGACCCCCAAACCTCCATGGCCCAACCCTTGCCTTGGGACTAGCGGAACCTTAAGTGGACTTGCCACCCCTCCATGGCACATCCCTGCCTTGGGCCTGTGGGGCGGAATCTTAAGTGGGGTTTTTAGGCACCACTCCACTCATGGTCTGCCCTCCCTAAGAGGCTTACAAGCACTTAGAAGACAGTCTTTAAGCTTTCAATTTTATTCATTATTCAATGTTTAAGCGGTTAATCATGATTCATTATTCAATCGATAAGGATTAAATATAATTGTATTCACTATTCGATCTTTAAGCATTCAAATATAATAGTATTCATCCTTCATTCATATCAAATCATTTCATAAATATAATTATGATAATTCTATAGAGAACTATAATTCCATTTTAAAGCAAGTACCATTATGCTGATATTAAAGATATCTAGGCACTAACAATCAAATAAGCATCTCTAGAGTTAATGGAAAGATATATATGGATATCAGCAGTACGTTAGTTCCTCTAGTATTTTTCCACTAGAATAATATATGGGGTCAGATTTGAGCAACATGGCAGGAAGTCATAGATTAACAATTACTCATGTTTCCGTGCCTAGATAGACTGGGCAGGGGTTATAACTATCTAATCGATTCAACATGATTTCTGGTTGAGACCTAGTCAAGGCAGAATAAAGTTACATGCTCTAACATATCTAGTCATTCCTTAATCGATTATTATTTCTATATTTGGAGAAAACTAGACTATTAATGACTAAGTGTGGATTACATCACATATTGGTCAGAAGTTATCAAGTTTGGTATCTAGAGCAACTAGAATATTACTAGCTAAGCGAGATGGTCTCACCTGGTTGCTGTGATCCCCACGTATTCTGATCCCTACACGTCTTCTCCTTTCTTCCATACAATGATCCTCCTAATCGATCTTGGCCTCCCCTATCTTTATGCTTATGGAAGATTGCAATGTCCCTTTATGAGTTTGTCTCAATTAAATTATTCAATGGACTTGAAGCCAATAATTTCAATGCTAAACTCTCAATCCTATAAGGACTACTTAGCTGGATTCCGAGATTAGTTATCTATATGTATATACTCTTTATAAATGGTTCCCTCGTGAAATATTAAATCTGTAATTTTGTATTATATCTCCACTATTCCCTCCTCCCCTATGTTCTTCTCTTCTAATTAACTTTTATATCTTCATGGTCGAAGATAACCCTTGCTGAAAGGTGATGATTTTTCTTTATTGTTGACTCTTCAAGACTAATCACACCCCTTGGATAAGCTTAATCCCATTAATCATAATCGTGGCATATGGCATGGAAAGACTCCTCACTATTCAAGGACAACATGTTACCATTGCCTACTGGCGTCCCTGCTGATTGAAGCCTCAAAAGTATCACATGTATGCTTTCAACATTCTCAAGGCCTTTATATATGATCTCGACGACAACAGGGAAAGTGTCGATTTAAAAGCATAGACCCGATAATCTCTACATAAGGGTAAGATATAATCATAGATGAGTGTGCTAAACAGAGAATGGTCATCTCGTACCGGTCTTGGCTTAGAACCTCAGACCCATGTGTTCCCGTTAATATGAATTTTGACAAAGATAGATGGAGTTGGTGAAGATGAAAGACTCTTTATTTGTGCCCGATAGTTGGGAACAGATATGGCGGGGGTGAGGAGCGTCTTAACATCCTGTCATGCCCAATATATTAGTGCGGTTGTGATGACAGTTCTAATGCCTATAAGTGATGTCCTGGATTATTATTGGCCTCTTCCAATAACTCGATAAAATCTTTATCTAACACCAAACCAATGTATCTCCAAATATTGCAGCATAATATTATATGAGTCCGATGTTGATTATTTCTTGCTAGCAGCAGAAATCATTAGAGGAATAGCTCGATAGTTTTCATACTCATAACTTACTGACCCTGTGTAATGTCCCTTTAATTCCCAATTTATAATAAATTATTATAATAATCATAATTGTCTAATATTGATAATTTGATAATTATAATATTATATTTAAATGTTAATATTTATATTTTATATATCTAACTAATATAATTATAATATTATTGGTGATAATTATAATTATAACGATATTTTAAATGGCATTTCTTTATATTTATGTTTTTGAAATTGATTTATTATTCCAATATTTTGTACTTTGGTGTTATGATTTTAGGGACATGACAGTTATCCTACTGGACCTCAGCATTCTGTGAGCATTCGAGGATGTGGATTCGGATTGGGCAGGTGACGTAGACAGCATAAGATCCACCAGTGGTTATGTGTTTATGATGTTTGGTGGTGCTTCCAATTGGATGAGTAAGCGACAGGCTGTAGTCATGTTGTCCACGACAGAGGCAGAGTATATGGCAGCCACTCATGCGTGTAAGGAAGCATTTTGGCTTAAGAGATTGTGTTATGATATTGGTTTAGATGTAGGACAAATTATTGTTTGTTGTGACAGTCAAAATGCGATTTGCCTAGCAAAGAATCCTACCTTCCATGCTAGAACAAGGCAGATCGATGTTCAGTATCATTTTGTTCATGATATGGTAGAAGATGGAAAGGTGAACCTAGAGAAGGTTGACACTTTGGTGAATGTTGCAAATGCACTAACAAAACCAATGAGCATGAAGAAATTCAGATGGTGTTCCGATTCCATTGGCCTTGGGGCCCTGAGCAAATGATTCCGTATGACTCTTGGCAAGTCTTTGACAAGTGGGAGAATGTTGGGATTAAGGTGTCTCAACCTTAGAGTCCTAACATTGATTTAATTGATGTAATTTAATGTATTTATTTGTATTATTTAATTGCCTATGGTGTCATGTCACTAATTGGGACTCACTGGTTGGGTGGCATCCCCGTTGGAGGTGACTGGATGACACATCATCATCCCAAGTGGACATAGGTGTCCTACTTTGGAATCTATGACATATGACATATTCTATGATGTGTCATAAGGCATCTTTGAATGCATGGGTGAAAGTTGGCGCCCAAGTTGGGTTATGACAGGATGTAAGAGAATTAGCTATTTTTAGCCATTTATGACAGATTCTCTTACAACTGTAAGTGTTGTCAGCTACGACATATTGTATGACAGCTGTAAGATGTGTAAGGCATCTGTCATAGCCTATTTTTAGCATATTCTAGGTGTCCAAGCTTGGAAGAAGACTATTTGCATGTTTGACACTTGGAAGGGGAGTAAGGGAATATGTTACATGTGTCCAAATGCATGTCTAAGGCGTTGAATATTGTGGCTTTTGGATTTAGACGACCCTCACCTTCTAGATGCTTCTTGAAGCTTGTAGTACTCTATTTATTGAGTGCCTTGAGTTGTAGAATATATAGTTTGTTTGTAGGTAATGAAGTGTTGCCAGTATTACTCCAAAACATGTGTTGGTGTTGAAGCACTTGTAGAAGAAGGCTATGTACTTGGTGATGTATTGTAACTCCTATTTGAAGTAATACAATAGTATTGTGCTTTTGGAGGGTGGGGTTTTTATCCGAAAGGGTTTTCCCCACGGTATCTTTGGTGTCACTGTTTATGCATTGTTGTTGTTCTATTCATCTATTCTCCATCTGCTTCTCTTGCTGTAATTGTTAAAAGGTGTTAAAACGAAATTTTTGTAACTTTCCCCTACTTAGATTGGTGTAGGAAGCTGTTTTTGCTCACCCGACTTCCTTTCACTCATGGCCAATGATGTTCTATTGGACTACCCTCAATATACAGGCATTGGGGGAGAGGAGACACTATAGCCAAAAGAAAAGGAAGCAAAGGGATGCATCAGGCGATGAAGGAGAAAATGTTGAAGATGATGTGCCCATAGAGTTGTCCTCTACATCAACCACCACATCGACAAAGGAGGTATCACTTGCCATCAATTGACGGTCATTGCCAGGGATGGACATAGATGAGGCGATACCAGTCAGTGAGATTGTTACACCATCGCCATTGCCAACCACTCTACCAACAATACCCATACTGCCAGTCACATCGCCAAGATTGCCAGTCACAAGGTCAGGATCGCCAACCACACTACCAAGACTACCAGTCACATTGTTGGGATCGCCAACCACACTACCAGGACTACTAGTCACATTGCTAGGTTCACCAGCCACATTGTTGGGACCGTCGACCATATTGCCAGTGTTGCTAGTCATAGTGTCAGTACCGCCAACTACTTTGCCAGGGGATATCCTCGTGCTGACTGATGTCACACAGATTGATCGATGGTTAGATCTACTTGGAATGTCGATGTAGGTTTTGAGATTTCCTTCATCGAGTTCTCCTAAAGTCATGGCCAAGGGACTCAAGTGGCAGGATATCAATCAGTTAGTCATGGTGGTTGAGGGTATAGAGTCCGACCCTTTACAAGCAAACCCATTGGATGTCATGCACACTCAAGAGAGTGGGGGACCCCTTCAGGTACCACAACCTGCTTTGCTTGCATAGGAGTTGCCATCACCTAACCCATCAGGCGAGGATGAGGAAGAGGAGTTGAGTGAGCTTGGGGGGATAACATTGAGATCGCCAAGCCTGATGAGATAGATCCACTTGGTACAGTCCAACGATACATACAAAACCTCTAGTCGATGGTGGTGGTGATGCAAGAGGTTGAGACATATACAAACTATTGGACATAGGACAATCCTCATTAGTGGCAAGAGAAGTCCAATGCTTACTAGCATTTGTATAGACAAAGTGCGAAGGGGAGTTTGCTCGTTTTACTTCAGTAGGGGGGAGGGATGCTAGAGTGATTTCAGCCCTATTTAGTATAGAAACTTCCTTCAGGGATGTGTTTTATAGGCTCAAGTGTTAGATCACCTCTTTGAGGTCTCTGAGGAGCTTATATTGGAGAAGAATGAGGCTCTTTAGATGGTATAGAGGGTACGAGATGAGTTAGTTGAGCGCACATAGAAATTCTAGGAATAGTTGGCTTAGCAAACACAGCTCACTGCCAATGAACGGGCTAGAGTGATGGCTGTGGAGGCCAAGATGGCAGTGAAGGAGGAGACTGAGCAAAGAGTGACAATTGTGGAGGCCAAGTTGGAAGAAAAGGAAAAAGAAATTGAACAAACTAGATGTCGGTTGATGGAGGCTACGTAGATGGTGAAGGCAACAAGAGAATGCGAGATAGTAGCAGAGCACTAGTTGAGCTGCGCCCTGAGGAGGTACATAGGCTTTGGTAGCTACACTCATTGACTACATTTTAATAAGGGCACTTGTAGTTGGGGACTGCATACATTTATGTATCTTGTGATTATTGCATATTCGATGAATGAATGAATACATGACATCTTTTGAGCATTTTTATAACTAATTGATATATTCTATTATTGCTGTTATGTATTTCTGTTTACTCTCTATTAATCGTTCAAATAGTATTACCGAGTAAATGGAAGCAACGATGCTAGGTAAGGGTCCCTAGGCACACCCAAACAAGATAACAAATACTAGGCAAAGAAATGATGTTGGGACGAGGCAAAAATCAAAGGATGTCCAATGTTTAACTCATATGATCAACCAAGTACACCTTGGTGGGATCCAATGCAGACTACAAATATAGGAAAGACTCAATGTGGTTTGGACCAAGCCTAAGCAAAACCCCAAGGCTAGACCCAAGTGAATTGTGATAATTTAACTTTAGATAGTTCTAAAGGTAGATCCAATGTTCACCAGTGCAAAACCAAGGTTCTAGGTGATGAGATGGAGCCCAAGAACACCTAAGCAAGACCTTGAATTCTGACATATATTTTGGCATATCCAAGCTGATTGTTTCCCACTCAAAATACAGATCAACCAATCCTTTGTTCACAAAAAATTGTTGTATCAGTAATATCTAACATATACTTTCAAGGAAAAAAACATAGCAGAAATTCAATTTGATATTATATTAATCTCCATGAATGTAGGTCATGCTACTGAAGTACATTCTCAATTCCTAAAGATTAACAAATCATTGGAGCACCCTATTAAATGGGGCAATATTTAAAAACAAGAATGATGCATCAAGTAGAAGGCATACAAAAGTACTATCTCAATCAGCAGCAAAGTAGGAGCTAGTCATCCTCATCTTAATAAGTAAGGTGTGTGAAATCAATGTTAGGAATTATAGGCAGAATTATACAGTTAAATGCAGATTACAACACTTAAATTTGAGGAATTTAAATACACAAAAATAAATTGACAACGAAGAAACAACACCAATTTAATGTGGTTCACCCAATTTGGGCTACATCCACCAACAACATAGTCTCTAAGCAATGGCTGCAACTTGCAGCAATGTATTTCAGCGTTTCCACTGCCCTGTTTTACTAGCACTTTGCTTCATGCGCCTAAAGCAGAGACCTGTCACAAATCCGCGACCCTCTGTTTTCTGTTGCTTACACAACCTGCAACAATACCTTGCCAAACCTCATGCACAACAATCCAAAAACTGATTTTCTCGTGGCTTTCTGACTTCCACACGCGCGCTGCTGGCCCACATTCAACACTTGATTGTTGGAATTCCACGAGCAGCAAATAACTGTTTGTATTTCAGGCAATTTTTAACTGTCTTTAACTGAATTTGAATAGGCAACAGATAAGAAATTCCCTTTAGTAAAATTGATTGTTTTTTGCTTTGGGGGCGTTGTCCCCCTTGCATTCCTCCGTTAAATAATTTGGGGGGAAAACATGTTGACAAAAGTGGGGAAAATTAAGCCTTCGAGTCTGATCGGGCTCCACAATACAACAATCAATTCCTAGTGCTTGTTGGAGAAAATTACCCAAAGAATGCTTCACATTGAGAGGGCTTGTGGAGCAATCCTCGGTGTCATTAAAATATTCCCTTTGAGAGCTGATGGATAAGTCATTGGGAAGAATCTGGTGAAGAAGCACTCCTAGTGTCCAATCCAAGGATCTCTGTTATGGCCAAAGTTGGTGATTCATCCTTTTCTTGAAATCAGGTCGGAAAGTTGCTGATGAGATCTTGGAGAATGAATTATATGTAGAAAGTAGTCTTGCAAGCTTCCTAACGAATATTAGGTAGGATGTCAGGTTTCATGGCAAGAATAGGAAAGGAAAAGAAGCTAGGATGCACTATTTAGTTGGGTCTAATAAGCAGATGCAAGTGGAGTTTAGTTGTTTACATGGGGGAAAGAATGGGGCAATGGGGACCAAGAAGAGTTTAAAGGAGGTTCAAGAGGCCATCAATATGCAGAAAATGAGACAATATGATCAGGACATAATCAATCACACTAGCACATCCCTTATGGGGAAAGAAAGTAAAAAGTAAAAACTGTAGAATTAAAAGAACACAAATTTCCACTCAAGATAAAGAGGCCATTGGATTTCCCCACCTTCGAGTGAACCTCTTGATAGGAATGGTGAATGACTTTTGTGGTTCTCACTTCCCTGTTAAGATATCTTCCATAGGTTGTATTTATATACTTTTCATCAGCTGTGCATTGGTCAAAACCAAGTTCCTTTAAATCAAGTTTATGAATCTGCTAATTATATTTAGTAATATCAGGAACAGGGTACTGTCGATAAGCACTAAAAGGATTAAAGTCTCCTAAAATATTATGTCAACTAAGGAGAATTAGTGTGCAATATTAGAATAAAGTTTGTGGTGCAGATGATCATAAACACAAATAACAGGACCAAAGAACTTGATGGATAAAACAAAGATCAACAATTACCTCTTGACAAAGCAATCCTCTATGAATTTGAAGGCACATGTATTTGGATCATCAGAGGTGATCAGAGTGGCCATTGATTGCTAACAGTTTTGTATGATGCCACCTACACCATGAGAATCTGGATCCTATCTTTTCTATACTGCTGAAATATGAGACACGAATATAGCAAAAAAATTGGAGATAGGTATTTATTTATTGGGACTCTTCCCAGTCTCAGGCAAGGGAACTAGCCATGATCAGGAATTAAATCTGAAAAGTGTCCAGAAAAGATCACATCTGTTCCACGTGCAGCAACCAATGGACATGCTCCTTGTGACTGTAGGGGTGTGTAAATGACATTGTTGGGAAGCTTGTATGTAAGACCACCATGGAGGGTGAGAGTCATGTATTGTGTTAGTGTTTCTTAGATCAGATTGGATAATAAATTACTCAATAGAATTGCAACACATAAGACAATGAACACAACAAGATACCCTGGGAAAACCCTCCTACTCGAGGGAGAAAAACCCAGCAATTGATTCTCTTATATATGATAACACAGTGACAGAAATCTGCTTACAACACAGCCCAACAATGGCTAATAGAGAGTCACAATGATTTCCCACTTTTCCTTAATGCTCAGATACAAATGAATCTGTTCTTCCTTGATATCGGTCTGCTGCGACAGAAATGATGATCTGCTGCTCAAGTATTAACTTCTTCTAGGAATACGAATTATGATTAATGAACTTGATTTCTGTTCTCCCTGATATATGCGAATTTCTGCTCTTGATGATAATAGCGAACTTTCTTGATGATTCGAATTACCTTTAGCAAGGATAATGACCTTGTACTTATACATCATAGGCGCCTCTTGACTTAGGTCGGCCTCTTTAAGAAAAAATACAATAAATGATAAACAATTAAAATAACATGAAGTCGGCTCAAGGTTGATACAAGGAGAATGCGAACTTAAAGGGTCGGCTCTTGGTTATATTTAAATTGTCTTTCTTGGGAAGTGCAGACCGAAGCTGCAAATAACATCAACATATTGGATATCCATAATCTGCAATTTCAAATATCTCTGTACTTGTTCTTTTTCCTAGCTGCCAGAACCTGTGCATGGTTGCACCAGCCATTAAAATGTATTAAAGCTCCCCAACCAAGAGTGGAGTAAGGTCTGCAATTAAGAAAATCTTGTTGAGAAGTTCAAAAAGCTTTTTATTAGCTTGCAAGGATCTTAAGCTGTCTTCCAATGATTTTAAAAGGTTGATTGGACAGGAGTGTATTATCACTCATGTTTTCTTGAGTGAGGTATCTTACAACGAAGTAGTATTGTTTACAAAGTTATCCTTGTTTTGGGAGACAGGAAACCCTAAGATTCAATGAATTAGCTATCCTGGCTCTTTCCTTCTTCAGTGTTGTGTGTACAGAGCTAAATCAATAATGGCAGGGCCTTTTCTCTTTGAGAACCTGGACATAGGATTTATTCTTGTCAACCAGTTTATTAATGAACTCATTTTTAGGTGAGCTTGAAGCTTTATTTCTTCAATGATGATAGAGTTTCAGCTTGTTTATTCCTGGTATCTGATACTTCAGGCTGAAGAGAATCAAAGACATGTTCAGAGGAATGAGTTTTAATTTTGTGGGTCCCATTTTGTAGTTTTTGACCTCATTTTGTAGTTTTTGAAGGGGAGAAATCATGTTCCAAATGTTGATGACAGTTGTAAGTTCTCATTTTGATTTTACAAGTGTGGATTGAAGATCTTCTATGTTCTTTGATTTCCTGGCAAAGTGGAGAATTAATCAATGGGATAGCCTGTGGATTGCACCATGCAAATTGCTGATATCTCTGCAATATTGTAGCTCCTATGCCAAAGCCACTGCAGAGTGATTTTGTCAAACATTTCCTATTAACAGGTTGCTAAAGGCACAAGATTGTTAACAACCAGCAGAAAAGGACTTCGGGATTCTTGTAGATGCTGTGAATCAGAAAGCCCTCATGATTAGTTGGTAGTCACCATGCAAGAGGTCTCAGCATTCAAATTTTAATTTAGAACTGACAGGTCTGACATAATCTTCAATTGAGGTGGTGTTATGAGCAGCCTGAAACTGAAGATCCATATGATGAGAGTGCAATCTCTGTGGAAGAACAGAGAATTTTTGTGCAATGATATGTCTCATGCATGTCTGCGCGAGCACAAAGAATTTCGAGCTGTCAGTGTCAATGGGTGAATGCAGCCTCTGCCAACATGTCAGACCAACATTTGTATGTCACAAAAACCCTCAGATTGTATTTTGACTGTAACTTGGCCTAATGCTGCTCTTTATTGGCTGTCTCAGACACAAAAAGCACCTTGGTCAGTACATGCCAGATTGTTGTCCCTCAAACCTGATCCATTACTGATCTTCTGACTTGCACTACCTGACTAGAAAAGGAAAAAGACACTTTTTATGGTATCCCATTTAATGCAATCCACTATAATAGAAACAGAAAATGCTTCAATTATATGAATGTTGGAAGTTTAGATGCTGTCTACTATTATGTCAAAGGTGAACAAGAGAATACCTAAGTGCAGCTGTGTTGAGAAACCTGAAAATCCCTTCTTGATGGTGATGTTAAGAATGGTAGGCATAGTTGGCTACTCTCTAGTATTTACTGTCCTCTTAATCAGTTTTCCAACTCGCTGTTATCAAATTGGAATCATAAATAAGAAGGTTGCGAAGGATCCAAATTGAATGAAGTATGAACCATTAGAGGGGTTAAGCTTCCATAGTCAGTGATAGTAGAACAAAGCTTTTGGGAAGACCTTATGAGTTTTTTTTGATTAATATTTGGATTCATCCTATGTGCTCCACAATGTTGCAAGGAGACGCATCTCCAACCCCCCTGGGACGTGTCTTGGGGATCGAGACATGTTTCCCATATCGAAAACCCATGTGGAGATGTCCTTGCTTATAGGAAACGTTCCATTGATGTTTCCTTTCGTTTGGCATTTAAAAAACAAAAAAAAACCCTAAAAAACCTTGTTTTCATATTCCACGAGGTTTTGTAGCATTTTTTTAGTAGATGTGATGTTGTGTAGAGCAAGCACGCAATAATATTTCAAGATTTTGATTAGTTTGAACAAGTTTGGAAGGGTTTGGACGGCACAAAAGAGTAGATGTAGGAGAAAATTTAAAGATTTTTTGTGCGCAACTAGCAACTAGGCAAGTAGAACTTTGACTAGGCAGGTCTGAAATTTTTAACTATTCGATGTTCCATCTACAAATTTAAATTATAGTAAATCCATAAATTAAATTTTAATAAATTTGAAATCATTATTAAACTAAATAATTTAAATTTAGGTCAAACTTGAAACTACATTTATAGGGCATTATTGATGCATGATGCGACTGTAAAATAAATTATAAATATTGAATCTATAACATATATGCTTGAAATGCATTTTAATTTTGTGAAGCCTCATTTAACAAGGTAAATCCATCTCCGAATAAAGTATGAATATTAGTCATTAGATTCAATAAAATTAAGATATCATTTGATTTAAATTTAAAATTTAAAATAGTCAAATTTATTGTCAGTTTGTTAATTGTTAGACTACTAGTCTATTTCATTTTTTGAATTTTTGATTGAATTTGTTGTTATTAAATTAATAATTTTTATTTTTTTCGTTGAGAATATCAGGTGGGGGAAAACAAGGCTTGTACCCACTATGGAAGTATTGTGATTGTGTTCTAGGACTGAAGGGGACAGGTGGAACAACCACCATCACATGTAAGCTTTGTGAAACATCATGGCAAGGTACTTACACGAGAGTGAGAGCTCATTTCATTCACATATTTGGAAAAAGTGTTGATCCTTGTCTAAATAAGGTAGAACGATATGCCGTTGTTAGGGATCAAGAAAGGGCTGATGGGAAAGCGTCTAATTTGAGCTCTCATGCTTCAATGACAGGGGAAACTGTTTCAACTCAAAATAAAATAGAGAGTCAGAGCTGGATGCATCTTCTAGAGATGTTCATGTGACAACAAAAGATGTAGCAGTAGAATATTCTTGTAAGAGACCACACATTGGCAACTCAAACCCCATTGGAAGATAATTTGATGTGCAAGGTTGAGAAGTGGTTGATGCAGGGATTGCAAGCTTTTTATGCAAATGGAATATTGTTTAATGCTACTTGCTCACCTTTCTATGGAGAGATGGTCCAAACTATTAATAATGGACCAATCGTGTATAACTATAAACCACTTGGGTATGAAAAGTTTCACACTACACTAATTGATAAAGAAAAAATTCAATTAGAGCAACAAACAACACCGATGAAAAGAGTGTGGTCTACAAAAGGATGCAATATTGTGATAGATGGGTGGACAAATGCTAGAAATCGTCCACTACTTAATATCATGGTAACATGCAACAAAGGGCCTTATTTTTTGAAGGGAATAGATTGTTTAGGGCAAGAAAAAAATGTAGAGTTCCTTCATAATCAACTATGTGATCACATTGAGGAGGTGGGGGCATCATATGTAGTCCAAGTTGTTACAGATGCTGCCCCTGTTTGTAAAGCAGCAGGCATGTTGGTGCAAAAAAAGTACATGCATATATTTTGGACATGTGTGCATTTCAGATGTTCCAATGAATTTCAGATCTCATTGAAAATGACAGAAAAATACAGATGTTCATATGTAACCATCACCACACACAAGCCATTTATTGAAAATTTGCCAAGGTAGAACATCTCAAACTTGTTGATGCAGGGTTTGCTTCTTATTTTATTCTTCTTGAGCGTCTTTGTGAAGTCAAAGGAGCTTTGTGTTCCATAGTAGTTAGTGATGCATGGGCAGCTTGGAGATAGTCTACATCAAATATTGCAGTTGAGGTGAGAGGTATGGTCCTTGATGACCATTTTTGGGCTGATGTTAAATTTGTTGTGGACTTTATTAAGCCCATTTGTGAGTTGATCAAATTTGCAGATTTAGACAAGCCATGTTTGGGAAAAACCGTAATGTCCCCTTTTGAGGAGTAGTTGGAGATGACCATTTAGCCTATTTTATTCCCGTAGGCTAAAGTCAGACAATAAGGGAATAAATTAAATTAATTATTTTAAGTTCAATAAAGTAACATTTAATGGATAGCTTATTTTAATTAATTTATTAAAGTGACTAAAGTGAAAATTATAAGAATTAATAAAAAGGGGGTCACTTTATTATTTTTGAGCTGAATGAAATTTTATAAGGCGGGAATTTGAAAAGGCTTTCGGGAAAGTTCTTGGGATTAATAAAAGAAGATTTTGGAGTTCATTTGAGATATGCTTGATTATCTTTTCTATTGTGAGATTTTGAGAGCTTCTTGTCGAGCAAACCCTTGTTTATTAAAGTGACTAAATTGAAAATTATAAGAATTATTAAAAAGGGGGTCACTTTATTATTTTTAAGCTGAATGAAATTTTATAAGGTGGGAATTTGAAAAGGCTTTCGGGAAAGTTCTTGGGATTAATAAAAGAAGATTTTGGAGTTCATTTGAGATATGCTTGATTATCTTTTCTATTGTGAGATTTTGAGAGCTTCTTGTCGAGCAAACCCTTGTTTATTAAAGTGACTAAATTGAAAATTATAAGAATTATTAAAAAGGGGGTCACTTTATTATTTTTAAGCTGAATGAAATTTTATAAGGTGGGAATTTGAAAAGGCTTTCGGGAAAGTTCTTGGGATTAATAAAAGAAGATTTTGGAGTTCATTTGAGATATGCTTGATTATCTTTTCTATTGTGAGATTTTGAGAGCTTCTTGTCGAGCAAACCCTTGTTTATTAAAGTGACTAAAGTGAAAATTATAAGAATTATTAAAAAGGGGGTCACTTTATTTTTTTTGAGCTGAATGAAATTTAATACGGCGGGAATTTGAAAAGGCTTTCGGGAAAGTTCTTGGGATTAATAAAAGAAGATTTTGGAGTTCATTTGAGATAAACTCCAATGAACTATCTTTTATTATAGTTCATAAAAGATATGCTTGATTATCTTTTCTGTTGTGAGATTTTGAGAGCTTCTTGTCGAGCAAACCCTTGGATCAAATTCTAAGGGAAATCAGTTTCGGTAGTGGAAGATCTACCCTAGTTGGTTACAGGCAGAGTCACACAGATTTTGCATTTGGGGTTCATTGACGAAAGAGTTTTGAAATTTGCAAAGTCTTTGATTCAAGGCGAATTTCAGAGGTGGGAAGATTTTAAAGGAGTTCAAAATTGGGGGAAATCAATATTAGAATTGTTGTTCTTGACCCATCCATAACATTTCAGATTTATGAATGCCAATTTCTCTACTATCCGTATCATTTATTTATGAAGGAAAGAATTGAAGGAGTTTCTAAAGGCTTGTTAGCCTTTCATAACCATATCATAGCTCTTTTTGCAAGCTGTACCCATCATTAATGAACAACAACAAACATTAGGAGCACCATACAAGTAAAGGAGTGACAAGGAGGGTGACGTGGAGTTGAGTGGGGTCATACAGGTCAATGAAATAAGCATCGAATCCTCTTCCTTAGTGCATATTGCTTATCTTGGGCTGCCGTACCTCCTCTATGTGTCGCTGTACATCTGCAAAAGACTATCGGCCTTTTTAGAGGTGATCATACAAGTTGATGAAGGGTGTTGGTTTGGCATTTGACTAAGATCTTCCAGGTCAGCAATCTTGGGCATATTAAGTTGTTAATATTTTAAGTAAAATTTGCTTTGAAAATTCCCGAGTTTAATATTGTGTATCAACACTATATAAAATAGATATTTCTTTCTTCCTGTGTAATATTTTCCTGCTATAAAATCTGGCGCAAATATTGTTATCAATACTATGAAATTTGAGACATGTTATTTCAATGGTCACGGGTGAAATTTCCTCATTACAAGCTGAACATGAACTAAACAATAGTCATGCTAACTGTTTGTCGAATTGTCTGAGCAATGAAACTGTGAAAGTTTTAAAAAAATTGGTATAAATCTGGTCTAGGATATTTTAGAAATTTATGAAGAAATAGATTCCATGTGTGAAAGAGTTAAGAAAATAATAGATGCAAGAGATCTTTCTCTATATCCTTTGATAAAAGAATAGATACATGTAAGATGGAACAAACTTAACACACCCCTTCATTGTGTTGCCTATGCCTTAAATCCTAAATGGTATGATATACAGGTGACCAATTAAAGGGCTCCATATGAGGATAGAGAGGTAATAAAGGGATTTTGGGCTGCAACAAAAAAAATTTATGGCCAAGGTGAGCATGCTTTAATAATGAGGTCTCAATGGAATAAGTTTTCATGTGGGCATGGCGATTTTTCTTCCGTGGAAGCTTTATATGATATGCATGCAAAGAAAGACCCTATAGAGTGGTGGTGGAACAATGAAGGTGAAACCCCTGAATTGCAATCATTTGCAATAAGATTGCTCTCACAAGTAGCGAGCTCTTTGTCTTGTGAGAGAAATTGGAGTACTTATGGTCTTATTCATTTACTAAAGATGAACCGATTAGGGTTAAAGAAAGTGGAGAACTTGGTGTACATTCATAGGTCACTTCACCTTCTTTCCCATGTAGAGCTTGGATACAAGGAGTGTCCTTCAGCAAAATGGGACCAAAGTTCACTTGATGGAGAATGTTGCAGCCATGGTGGATGAAGTGGTTGAAATAGATGGCCTTAGTGATTTACCTCTAGTTCTACTACCAATAGAGGAACCTGAGCTTGAGAGTGATGAGTATTTGGAGAGCATCATAGCCGAGGAACTAGAAATGGTCCAAATGGATGACATAGAAGTGTAGACAATAGATTTCTGATTTCTGATTTCTGATTTTTGTTTTTTGTATGCATATCAGCCTATTAGGCTATCAACATTTCTGAATTTCAATGTGTAACATCAAATATGCAGTATGAACTCTTTGACTCTTTCACTTGGACATTTGTGTGTATAAACTTTAAAGTTAATGTTAAACTTTACCGGTGTTCTTGTTTTGAAAGTTCAAAGTCCTGATATTTTCAGTTTTAATGTAGCAAATTTATAAATAATTAAATTACATTAAAAATAAATGGCGTCTCCAAGAACCCTCGTCTCCTATTTTTCAAAAACAGATGTATTGGTACCAGTCTCCCGTACCAGTACCAATACCGGTCTCCTAGCAACCACGGTGATCCATCATCATGATATAGAAGCGAATTGGATTGCAGATTTAGAGCACCTTAAATATATAATTACGATGAACATATTGGATGCATTGTAGAGACCCACCTACAGGATATCACTAATTAATAAAATCATCCACCAAAAGACCATTCTTTAAAAAATAGCCATTAGAGATTAGCTGCTTAGTAACACACTAGATGCATAGGGGAGACCTAGCGACAGGATGGCACTGATTAATAAAATCAGCCACCAAAAGACTATCCATTAAAAAATAGCAGTTAGAGACTAGCTGTCTAACAACTTTCTCTTAGAAAATAGATTCTCACCCCCTTGGCTCTTAGCATCTGGTGGGTTCACCCATATCTATTTAAATTTTCCTTTCTTTTTCCTCTAGTGTTTTCTCTGGTACAAAATATTAGGCTGTAATACAGTTAGTAGAGCCAAATATAAAAATGCACATAACAAAGCACATGATGCTTTGTGTTTCTGGAACTCCCAAATTTTTCTCAATCTTATATACTAATTATAACCGCAAGAGCTTTGTTATTGTGGTTATTTTAATTGTAGTTACTTCTTGAGGGTCCAATACGCTCTTTTGGCTTTGTGGATATACACAACAATCTTTTTGATAAATATTAAAGCCTATACCTTATTCTAGATACATGCTACAGCTTATTACATAAACTATAAATAATATGGGCTGTGTTTGATAATATATTAATGGCCAAAGTTGCCCTATTTGTGGAATTTTATGCTTCAGATTCGAAAATTGTATGCTGCCTAATAATAATTAACAAGTTTGTCCAATAAATTTGTCTGTTGGAATCCCAAGTAGAGTAATAATTTCCAGACCCTAATATCTTCACTTCCTAAGAGAACACCAAATCTTTTACACTTGCAATAGTGCATTTTGGTTTCATTGCATTGTTACAAGAGTAAAAGATAAGAACAAGATCTGTCGCCTTGCTTGGAAAAAATTTCTATTGTTGAAGGATCGACAAGATATAAGAGCTAGTAATTTAATGAATAGAGCCCTAGGAGCTAAATTGTTGTGGGCATCTTTTAGGAGAGAGAGGGGCCTCGTGTTCAGATACATATTTAGATTCATAGCTTATTTCAAGGCTTTTATACTTTTATATGTAGGATATTCTCCTTTTGGCTTAGCCATTTGGAACTTCATCAGATCTTTCAGGTCCCTTATTATTCCTAAGCTTAGATGGCAGATCAGATGGGGCAACCTAGTGCATTTTGAGAAGATGTATTGCTAGACAATTTGCCTTTGAATCTCCAAAATAAGTTCTGAAAACTAGCGGAAGATGCAATCCAACAATTTGGGACCTATGGTAAATGACTATATCAGAGAATGATAGATTCAAAAATTAGAAATATCTAGAACAGTCTGAGTGGTTCGGTGTTGGTAAGTTATCCCTTGTCAAAACCAAGATCCTTTGTTTTCTCCTTCATTGAGGTGACACGGATAGAATGGTTTGGGAAGGCAATGTGGTTCATTTAGGGCTATATATAAGAAAGCTCATGCAGAGGCCAAAAAACATTGATTTAGTTGTTACCTTGTGGGAAGGTTTGAATCAGCAAATGTCTCCCCAAGGTGAAAGCTTTCTTGTGGGTGGTTGCAAAGGAAATAATTTTGATGTCTGATATATTAATTAGTAGAAGCTTCCATGGTTCTTTACTTTGCTCTTTTTGTTCTGAGGTCAAAGATTTGTTTGACCATATCCTTATACATTGACCATAAACTTGGAAATTTTGGTATTCTTTCTTGTTGAAAAAGGGTTGCTCTTGGTCTTTCCCAAGTTATGTCAAAAAATTAATTGATGAGTGGCATGTGAAAATCAGAAGTGATCCCTTTAGGGTGGATGGTGTTCCCTTACTTAATCACATGGAATTTGTGGAAAGAAATAGCAAAATATTCAAAGACAAAGCTTCCCTGCTGCTGAGACTTGCCTAAACAATTGAAACAGCCATTTCACAAGTTCCCAATGGTTGGCTGAAAGAAGAATCCAGGATCGAGAAGTGTGAATTCAGATTTTAGAGCAATTGGTAGTGTATGAAATGGTCTTATATGGACCTTCACACAATAGTGGGTTCTGTCTGGATAGGTCTAAGAAAACCTAAGACCTTTTGACCCTCTCCTCTTCAAGCTGTCTTCAAATTAAAATTTTGATTGTTCTGCAAAAGGTAATGCAGGTCCTGCTAGAAGTCTGAGGTGTTTAGAGACACTAATTGTTAGCCAGTTACAGCAATTGGTAGTGTATTAAATGGTCTTCTGTGGACCTTCATCTGATAGTGGGTTCTATCCAGATAGGTCTAAGAAACCTAAGACCTTTTGACCGTCTCCTTTTCAAGCTGTCTTCAAGTTAAAATTTTAATTGTTTTGCAAAAGGCAATCTGGGTCCTGGTAGAGGTCATGGTGTGTTTAGAGATACTAATTGTTAGCCAATTTGATCAAGAGCAATAGAAGTGGGTAGAGAGATCAGTAATCAAGCTGAGTCAGTTGCTATGCTAAAGTGTCTTCAGATTAAATGTTGTAATTGAAGGTGTATCATAGATAATAATAAAGGCAATGAAAAGGGGATAAGGTGGAGGTTTGGGAGTGTTGTACCCATACAATTTTTTTTGTATTGTGTCAAACTGCAATCTAAATCCTTGGCTTCAGTCAAAACAAGAGTCATGTTTCAAGCTTGGGCATGGTCATTTGTGTTGTTTTGTTGTCTTTCATTTGTATAATTGTGTTGTGCCCAATCAAAGAATTTTTGCTCCATTAAAGCATTTTGTAAAGAATGGTCAAAATCTTGTAAAAATTGTCGTCAAAAGTGAAAATTTCTAAAAATAGACTTGATTTAGAGTTTTTGGGTTTGTTGTCAAAAAGATATTGGCAAAACTTTCTAAAAATATAAATTTTGTTTGGAGGGTCCTAATTGATTCTAATTGGTCGAAAATACTTCCCAAGTAGGTTGGTTCGGTCAGAATTGTCAAATCAAAAGTATTTCTCTAGTGGGTCAATTTTGTTTTTTCAGAAAGCAAAGCATGAGCTCCAAAGTCATCAATGGAGGAAGGTCAACTGCCAGGTGTTAGATTCAAAGTCTCAAATGTTACACAAATGATGTGGAATGGCGAAAGATGCACACAAAACGGTGAACGGAGGAGGCAAATTAAAAAATGTTGAGATTTGTGAAATTTTTTCTAACACTGGAAAGTCTAGGTGCCCTTATCCAGTCAAGGCGCCTAGCAGTCAATGCCTTAGGCATTTTTCAACTCTCGCCAAACGATGCACGCAAAATGGTGAAGCAATTGGCAAATGCAAAGAGAAAGTTGAAAGTCATTAAATATCTAACTCTGGAATGCTTGGGCGCCCCTGTCCAAGAAGGGTGCCTAGCATTTCATGCCTTAGAATTTTTGCATGCTTCTTGAAAAACGTGCAATTTGCCCTTGTCAGCGCGGTTTAGCTATGCAAAAAGCAGTTAAAAGCAGTTTTCAGGGTAGTGAAAGGCAGGAGATCATCTCAATTATGTTTAGGCTATTCAGTTGATACATCATCCAGTGCTGAGGATCTGTCAGACAACGAAAATTATGGATCAAATGGAGGTGTTTCATGCAAAACGAAGAAATCAAAGAAAAGTTAAAAAACATCAAAATTTGACTAACTCTGGCAAAGCCAAGCACCCTTGTCAAGCAGGGGCGCCTAGCTTCTTGTGCCTTAGTTTATTTTTTGCTTGTTCATGACTTCATCAAATTTTTCTGTCAACTTGCTTCCGATTCTCAGAAGATCAGTCAGATGTAGTATCGAGGGTTGGCAGAGGGTATAATTCATCTTAGTTTTGATCAAGCTTGCCTGATTGACTGATTTTCAGTCTCTATTGTTCATCGATTGGTGAGAAACGATGTTTGAACAAGGGTCATCGGCTTTTGGCAAAAACACGCAAGTGAAAATTCGAAAATATAAAAAATTTGGCTAAGGCAAGGGAACTTGGGCACCCTTCTCAGCTTGGGGCACCTAGCTTTTCAACACTTAGAAATTTTTTTACCTCAACTCACCTTCTTTCTAGTTTTGCCTTCGTCACTGGCAGCAATTGCAACAAAAATTAAAAAAAGGAAAAAAAAAATGGTTAACACTGTTGAAGCTTTACGTGTTTGATGATGTCAACGGATGCGTATGTTTTTGCCAATGCTTTTTGCAGCTACAAAAAAGGAATTCAGCGTTGCACATGCAAACAAAGTCAGATTTTTGCATGCAAAATTTCTATCTTCATGGATAGACTCTAAAATTTTAGGGTTTTGCAAAGAAAGCGCTTTTTCATCTCCAAACTCTATTTAAGAAAGATTTTAGTATTCATTCTTCATATTTTGTAGGAAGAAAGATAGAGTTTTGTTCTCATCAAGATTTGGAGGCTGAAACGAAGTGCTTTTTTAGTTTTTTGCATGGATTCGGGATTGGCAAGCATAGAGGCACACTTTTTCATGGTCCAATCTTCTAGGGCATCATATTTTAGGAATAAGTGGTTAGCTTTTTCAATTTTCATCGATCTGGGTCCATCTACTTTTTGATCCTCTTGAAGATTGGAAAATTTGTATTTTCCAAAAATCGGCTTTTTCGGAAAATCCTCAGTTTTTTTCAAATTTGACGAACTGGATCTCTTCAGAATGAGATTGTCTACAAAACCCATACCTCAACTTTTTTAAGGAAATCTATTTTTTTTGGAGAAAAAACAACAACTTATTTTTAGCAGTTTGTGCAAAACTTTTCTGAACATAGGCGTGTTTATAGTCAAAATTCAAGATTTTCATCATAGAATACTCTTCCATTGAAAAATCATGAGAAGCATCAAAAGCATAAAGTTGCAAAAGAAACAGAGGAATGTTAGAGAATGGTTGCGAGGTAAAAAAAAAAAAAAAGATATGCTGAAGCAAGATGATATATTTATAAAAGGTCATCACTCCAATTGTAGAGCCACCAAAATTATCAATGAGTGAGTCACCTTTTGGGGTAACGATGTTTTCTAAGAATAGAACTAAAAAGCAACAGTTAACTTGATGCCTTTTCCAAGTTAAACTTGTTTTCATTCATGCATATCTATTCTTTGTGAAGTATCAAATGTATAGTTGGAGCTTTTCTTGCTTTTAAATCAGCTAATTGATTTTAGTAGGTGGTTAGTTGTTAGTTATC
This sequence comes from Sequoiadendron giganteum, assembly GCA_007115665.2. Taxonomy (NCBI): domain Eukaryota; kingdom Viridiplantae; phylum Streptophyta; class Pinopsida; order Cupressales; family Cupressaceae; genus Sequoiadendron; species Sequoiadendron giganteum. The sequence continues at coordinate 433,741,689 of CM021106.1, forward strand.
TTTTGTTTAGTCTTAGAAATAAACCTTGCATGTTGGCAAGTCTAGTTATAAAACAAGGAGATTTTAGGGTTCCCTACTCCTTGTTTGTGTATAAATAAGGGCAGCCCCCATTTCTTTTTAACTGTTTTTGTGATAACAAATTGTTGAGCCTACTTTTGCCTGCAACTTTGTTATTCAGTGTCTGTTCACTTTGTGTAAGAGCAAGTTTGCAAGTCTGTCTTTGTTGCAGATTATTGTTCAGTTCACATTCGATCTGTGTCTAGTGTAATTGCTATTGGAAATTTGAGGAAATAAATCTAATGCATAGTTTGCTTTGATCTACTGTCTCAATCTCATTCAATACTTTGTCTTATGTATTTACTTGCATAATCTTTATTTCAGCTTACATCTAATAAGTACAATGAGTCTTCAGGTGTTATCTGGGAGAAAGTTTATCTAAGTTTTTGTGTTAAATCAAATCATAACCTATTTACTTCTGATTCTCAAGCTTTGAGTTTACTTGAGTTGTCAGAAGCATCATTAGAGTAGGCCTAGTTGTAGTTGAAAGTTTTGGAAAAGAGAAAGCCTCAGCTACGAGGCAAAGAGTTTTATAACTTTGTGCTCTTTGCTGAGAATAAAAAAGATTGGCAAGTAGTTTAGTATTCTTTTTAAGCATCATTAGCGAAGAGGGAGCTTCCCCTCCTAATTTGAAGAGTAGTTCAACTGTGCATAGTTGTCCGTTTCCAATCCGCATTCCAGAGGTGCGAATTGAAACGCCAACAAATTGTAGGATTAGTGAATGGAGCTTTTGAAGGTACCTTTCATGGCAAAAAAAAGAGGTCAATTGGTGAAGAAGTAATTGAAAAATTAAAATTACAAAGGCATGAGTATGTGTAGGCTCATGTCTAGGTGTGTGACATTATAGATTGGAACATGTTTAAAATTGGCAGAGGATATGGTATAATGGATTTGCGAGTGCTGGATTTGGGGTTAGCACAAAACTAAGTAAAGATGTACTGCCATGTTCATGGGCATGCTCCCCTAAACATGGAAACATGTCTTCTCAACTTAGATATGCAAACATACTATAATGTCCCCTTCTCAAGCCTAGTTAGCTGTTGTGTTAGCCTATTCCAAAGTTCCCGTAGGCTAATTGGAGGTGGTTAGATGACTCCAAAGTTCTTGGAGAGCTCAATATCGTTTTTTCTTGGCATCCAGTGGTGTTTTGGTGTTCAGATGGTTCTCAGGATAGTGGTGGTGTTCTCTGTTGTGTTTTTGGCCATCTGGGTTGTTCTCCACATTTATTGGAGAACACGACTATTTTTAGTAAGTGCCCGTTTTGGCACCAAGCATCTTTCTTTGGCGTCAGTAGCTTCTTGGTGCGACTAGTTTCGATTTCGGGTGCCTTGGCAATGCTTTCCGTAAGGTGGATGGGTTTATTTAAATATTTGCACTAAAGTTATAAAGTAATTAGTAATGTTTTAGTATTACTTTAGTGTTAAATATTATAAAGTGAAATATTATTTCCCCAAGTTGGGTGCCTAGAGAAAAGGTACATGGGGACTTAAAATGTTTTAAAATTATGAATGGGGTCTTTTCGATTGAAAATAAAATATTTGAATTTTTAAAGGACTCTTTTTTCCCTCCAACTTTATATAATGGGGTTTTGGTTCTCATTTCATTCATTTGAATATGCACACATAATAGGATGTTGTCAGAGTGAACATTGAGTTCTTCCAGGAATTGATTGAGGACGAAAATCCTCATCAATCTTCACTAGTTTCGATGGTGTGAGATACATCCCAGCTGGTTGGGTGTTTTCACTTAGGAAACGCATTGATTTTTAGGAGTTTTGGCTTTTTTCAGGGTTTCCAATATGAGGATATATGAGGTTTTTTGAAGTGTGGTTTTTTGTATGATTATTATTCAGTTTGCAGAGAATTTTGGTGTGTTTAAAAGTAGAGTTGCAAGTGTTTCCTATACCTAGCCGTACCCTTCACATAGCAGGCCATATCCCTTCAAAATGGACCCCTGGGCTGATGTGTTGACCTTGGAGTTGTGGGTATCATTTAAAATGCTTTCCTAGAGCTGGGCGATCCCTGTTGCAGAGTTTTTGTGTGATGAAAAGTTGTCATTTATTTTTCTGAGGAAATCGCCCCTCTCTTGGCAGGCTGTACAGGTACTTGTGAAGTTTTCTCTTCAAGTTTATTCCTATTTTGGCTTTTCATGTGGCTGCAAACACCCATACAGTGGCGCCCTGTTAGATTTGAGGTGGTAAAAGACATTTTGGAGTTTCAGGGAACAAAGTTATAAAATAAATACCAGGCCGCCCTGTGCATATTCAGTGCCCAGCTAGCTGTTGCAGTTGGTATAAGATGCATAAAACTCATTGGAGGGAGCAAATAATTCTGTTTGGAGTGATGTTGACAGGTCTGGGTATCCCTTGGAGTGTTAATTGATGTCCGGAGTGATTCTTGAACCTCTTGCATCATTTGGACAGCTTGTTAGAAGAACTAGTACTTGGAAATTGCTTTGTTGCTGACTGATTGCGCTCAGAAATTCATCTACAGCAGGGTCTGTTGGGGTTTAGAATGGCTATTCCATGAGGTATTTACCTTATATTTATTTTGTGTAATGATTGATGACTAACAGTGAGGTTCTTAGTGTAGTTTGAAGCTCCAAAATTGTAACAGCAATGTGTTTATGGAAAAATTCCTCATTGTCAATTTGCTACAGATGATGAACTGTATACGCCAACCTTGCAATAATATATTTGTCAATCTGCTTGTTACATGTTAGTTTGAGTGGTTGTTATGATTCCAATTGGTGAAAAGTACCAAACAAAATTTATAGGGGTGTATGCTTACACATACACTCAGGCAGACACCTTTGAATGAGCATACGGATGGTTTCAAGCACAAACTTGCAAAGCCATGGTCAAACGTACGTCAAACAATGTAGAAAGCACAGTTTTAAGTTGAATTTTGCATGAGCACTAGGCTGTGCATGCCTTCAAACAGGAGGAATATGTTTCATGTTATGAAAACCTGCAAGAGCATACTATTGCATGTGGCATGTAAAGACACAGACAAAGTGTGTTTGAAATAAAAGATTGCAACGGCTATGCAATGGAGTGTCCTGTCCAAAGGAAAGACAAGGTTTGAATTTTTGAAAATCTGCATGAAAGGTAAATGGCATGTGCCAGTTATATGGGAAGCAGGATTTTCATCAAAAAAGTGCAACTACACACACAGTTGTGCACCTTATAACTTAGACACAAATTTTTGATAAACAAAATCTGTCAACACCTTTTAAGGTGCACATCAAATAATGGAAAAACATAGTTTAAGTTTAAAAATTACAATTAGCATATATTGGTGCTTGCCAATGATAGGAGGCAACATGCTTTCAAATCAAATACTGTACCTCCATGTATGGAAATGTGCTTATTATAGGAGTTAACTGAGTTTGTGAAAAACCTGCAAGTGATATATAAAGGAGTGCTCCCTTTCATGGATTGTCATGAATTGTCCATAGCAAAAGATCTGTTATATATAGATGTTCAACCAGTTCAGGGGCAATCAGTTTTAAATAGCAGTTGAAAAGCTAAAGAAAAAACAAGATATATTTTTTGGGCGACCAAGAGCAGAAATAGCAATGGTTTGTATTTAAATAGACCTTCAAACTTCATTATTTCCCATCACTTCATTCATAAAAAGCACAGCAGCAGAGCAGAAAGATTTATATCAATCAGCAGTCATCATTGATTTATGACATGAGTGCCTAAGTACAGTTGTGTTCTTCATTAAAGGCAAAGTTGTCATCAAGTTTTCCATCTATTTTTGATAAAGGTGCCAGATATCAGCAATAATTTTTGTTGAATTTTGGCAGATTTTTCAATCAATCGTTGGCATGTAAATCAGATGGAGAGCAATTTTCATTTTTTTTGTAGGGTTTTACCTTTATCAAGAGGATTTTACTTTCAAAAAATTCAAATTTTTAGTCTCACCTAGGATTTTTGTGTAATTTTCAGCTCTCATCTATCTTCAAACGCTTGGCTGTTACCTTTTCCAAATTGCATAAATCATCATTTCTTCTAGATTTGCCAGATTAAACAGCAAATTTGCAAGAAGCATTTTTCCTTGGTGGTGGTCGATTTGCTATGGTGTTTGAGCTGATTCATCAATGTCATGATTTTGCAACAGCGGTGTGAATATTTCAGCAAATTTCATTGATTGAAACAAACCAAATCAGCAAACCTTAGCCTATCAATCTGCAGTATTACTCTCAATCCATTGAGGTTGCATCAGTTTTGGTCAACAAATTTCCAAAGATTCATGAAACCAATTTGTGCCAGGTCAATGCGGAGGAGCTGAATTTGAATGAAAAGATAAAAATGGAAACAAGATGGATCAAAATTAAATATTCAAGGGTTTCATTCAAGCTCTTTCCTTATTTTGGTGTAAATCATGAATTCATTCTCTCATGTGTTAACCCCCCACAATAACCATGGAACGGGTGGGAGGGAATTATAGTTCTATATCCTTCCACCCACCCCTAAAGTAGTCGCCCCTTAGCTTCTTCCTCTCGGAACTATAGTTTCCCACCCACCCCAATCTATATCCGAAACTATAGTTTGGGTGGTGAGGAGGGCGGGGGGTGGGGGGTGGTGGGCGTGATTATAGTTCCCTTGGCAATTCCCTCCCAACAGCCCTTGGCGCAACGACATCTACCTCAACTATCTAGGTGGGGATTATAGTTGCCCCTGCCGAATAGTAGGGCAGGTGGATGGGAAACTATAGGTCCGAGAGAGGTAGAGGTGAGGGGGGAATTATCGTGGTGGGTGGGAAGCAATAGTTCTGGGAAGATAGCCGTTGCTAGCCTGGGGTTCTAGCCATTTGTCAACTACTTATCCCACAACTATGATTCAGGTGGGCGAGAATCATAGTTCCCCTGGGTAGATAATTGTTCTAGGGATTATAGTTGCCCCTACTATTCTAAGGGCACCTACTATTATAGTTCGACACTACTTATTCCCACCCGCCCTTCGGGACCGACCTATTCGCCTTATGGTTGGTGGGGTTGTATTGTTTCTGGAACTATACTATTCCCTCCCACCCGATTATAGTTTGGCACTACTTATTCCCACCCACCCAACTATGATTCCCTCCCACTTGGTCTAACTATAATCCCCACCCAACCCTAAATAGAAAGTTGGGGTGGGTGGGCCCCTACTATATCCTCCCACCCACCCTCGTTCGAGCCTTCCAGAACTATACTATTCCCTCCAACCCAATTATAGTTCGGCACTACTTATTCCCACCCAAGGTGAATATGGTCGGTGGGGTTGTGGGTGGGTGGCCCAATCTATATCCAAGTGGGGGGGAATTCTAGTTCAAACCCGAAACTCTACTATGGAATGAAGCACCCAATTCTAGTTGCGGGGGGTTAAGGCGATTGAAAGCCCCGAAAGCATTATGATCCCGAAAAGTGGGAGATAGGATTAGTGAATGGTCAAGTTCTTTGCAAGCTAGATTTGGAGGAGATAGAGACTGCATTTGCCTTGCCATCCTATGAGGAAACATGGGATGCCGATCTTGAGGAGTACCAAAGAGTTTGGAAAGCAATGTGCTTGAATGTCAGAAGCATTTTGGCAAGAAGTGGCTGAAGGAAAATAAATCATGTGTGCTGAAGATTTTGAAGAGAGGTGAATTCAAAGATGAATTCTCAATCATGATTATCTTGTTGAATTGAGTTACAGGATAGGAGGAAGCAATAAGTTCTAGGCCATGGATGTTCTATCTCTTGAACTCCACATGTGAAGGAGAGGTATACTTTGACTAGGCTGTGGTGATAGTGTTTGCATAAACAATTGATAAAATTTGAGCAAATTCATGAATTCTACATTAAATTTTTGTATTGTCTATTTCCTCGCACAAAGGACATTCATAGGATTGAACATAGTTGGGCTTCGCCAACAAACTCACATCTTTAGACATTTCCCGTGACTGGTATATGTTGAATCTCTTAAACATCACAAGAGGATGAATGATGCTTTCTTAATGCTTTGAGTGCAGAAAATGGATGATCAAATGCATCTGTAGATTTTAGAGCACACTAGGGCAGTAATTTTAGATTTGGAAAATTGATTCATTTTGTTTCCAACCTTCACATACATCAAGGTGTTTGGCTTCTCTTCCTATCCAATGCCAAGATATCCAAATGATGAAGTCATCTTCATGGAGTACTTGCAGCAGATTTCAGAAGTGCACTTCCTTTTAAGACTGTGACACAAGTTGGAGTTGATTTTCCAATCTAGCTTATATATGTAAATGCAAAAACACCCTTGATTCCAAATTCCTTAGTTATAAAATAGCAAGGTTCAATTCCAAACCTTTTTATAGAAATGTATATATGATATTTTATGGCTGAGAGATTGAGTGGAAAGTATAGGCATCTTCTGAAGATTGAGGACTATTGGGCCGATTGTGCTAATGAATTTGAGGTCCAAAGAAGGGATTTTAGTTGTCTGATTATTAAGTGGTTTTTTGATATACCTCTAAAGGATGTAGAAGACAATTCAGATGATGAATCTGAAGTTCTTTCTCCTTGGTTTATGAATAATAACATAGACCAGCAGCCTTTACCTTCGGAACCTTTGGTCAATTGGGCAAAGAAGGAAGCTATTTCATATTATGAAAGGGCTAAGGTTGTCTTGATTTCTAGTATATTTTTCCTAGAATAAAAATGGTAGGAAGACATTTACGGGCAGTGAAAGGTAAAGTTAAGATTTCAAAGCTGCCTCTAGTGAATGTGCTTCCTTCATCTTCTTTGAGAATAGTGATAGGTAAAATAGAAGGTAGAGGAAATGAAGAAGATGGTAAACAAAAGGGAAAAGAGAAGAAGGTGGTTGATGATATAGAGGCACCCCCAAAGATTGGAAAATTAAAGCTGGTTGCTAAGAAAAGCATAGGTAATTTCCTGTGATTCAGCCTAGGTGTGTACCATTGATTATATCCTCAACCACTTTGTTTCCTACTCCTACTCCTTATAGATCTCCTTCACTATCTCCTATTAGATCATGTTCTCTTGATGTTCCCACAAATGTTACATTAACATTCATTCAATAGGAATTTCATATGCCTACTACCATTCTATCTCCAACCTATTTTAGAGTTCCACCATCTTTTGTTCATAGTGTTCCTTATCCTAAATTACCATGTCATTGACATTTCTTCATCCATTAGGGAGTCCCAAAGCATGTAGGAAGGAGGAAAAGAGGCTCTAGAGTGGGAAAAATCAATGGCTAATAAAAAAAGGAAAATCCCACCTTACCAAATAATTTTTGCTGCACTTTTTGCCATGATTGAAGATGTAGAAGAAAGAAACCGAAAGAGACAATCTAAGATAAAGAGGACTGCAACTCGTAATTTGATCATGGAGATTGCCATTCCTTCACAAGATAAGGCTACGCAAAATGTTGATCTAACTGATTTTCAGGTAGCTAGGACTGATTTGGGTTTAGCATGTCATAGTGATGTGAACACGTTGGAGGTTGTTACGAAGAACATCAAGGCAAGAGTCCTCAAACATGGAGAAGATAAAACAACCTGAAAGGCTAAAATCAAGCAACTCCAATATTCATAACTCACCTCTTGTAGTCTAATCCTAACTCTACAAGTTTGGTGTCCAAGATTCTAGAGTCCGTTGGTGGATAGAGGCAATTAGATCAACTAGTTGCACATGGGAAGAATATGGAACAATAGATTGATGATATATGCTAGTAGGGGTACTAGGGTTTTGGTTAAGTTATATGCTTTGATATCTAAATCAAAGGAAGTTATATTTGAGATCACATGGATTGAAAAATTGAAAAAGGTATGGCTGAAAAACTTCCTAGTTATGAACAAATTGCAAAGAAGCTCAAACCTATCAACACCTAAGATTAACTAAGTTGCAAGATAAACAAATTTTTACAGGGGAGGGGCAATACCAATTTCATGGGAATTTTGGATGAAGCTATTTCTACTTTGTGTAAACAAAAGAACAAATTGAATGAAGTAGAAAGTCTTGTTTCTAATTTCATGACTAATATTCCACATAAGTATGTTGATGAAGATTGTATGACAATTGACTTGGGTAATGTATAGGGTGAATTTCAGTAGTTGATAAAAGAAAAAATTGAGAAAGTTGTGTTGGGTCCTGAAATTCTTGCTTCACAATCCTAGAATTCTCCTTACCTTTAGGGCTAGGGTTTTGTCATCAAGAAGGTAATATAGGGTTTCATCAACAGATTGAGGAGGGTTAAAGGCCAATTGATGACAGTGGGTAGTCTCTCATGTACTTTGAGCTAAGCTTAGACTCGCGAGGGTATTCTCAAAGGTATCCTTAATAGGTTTTACATCAATTAAAATATGATATGATTGCAACAATCAACAACTATATCCAATGTACAGTTTACCCCTAGAATTGTCACTAAGTCAAGACAAACTAGCTGCATGAAACCTCATATAAAGCTGATTTAACACCTTGCACATGCACCCATAGATAACAACATTAGAATTCCTATGGATGCTTTCTTGATGCTTTCCTTTTGTATTTCATACACAATGGCAAGGTGCAAACATGCATGGCATGATTCTCCAATGATTTAACTATTTGAGGATTGCTTGAAATTATTCCTTGGTTTATAATAATGAATCATGAACAACATGCATATTAACAAGGATGAAGAAGTTTAAATGATAAATGTTTGATCCTTCACCAATATGGACCGGTGCCAACTCCATTGGGCAGTTGAGTCATAAACAACAAAGAGGAAGGAGATACATCCAATAAAATATCAATAGAACTAGATTGTATTCACATACAAATCAAAGATTACATTCCATGCAATAGACATACTTAATTATCCATCACAAAACTGTATTAACTCACATGAAACAAGGAAAGACCATTACAATAGCATTGCAATGCATTAGAAATTGTCACATTTTCATCTATCCCTTATTGCAATCACACTAGCAATTGTGGTTAGAAAAAATATGTAATATTAACCACATATTTCCCTAAATCATTGCAAAATGCCATGGAGACATACCATTACACGAAGAATCTGCATTTGAAGACCCTTCCTACTCTTTACAAGATATACTCCTTCATTTACATCCTAGACCTAAAGTGTTTATTTCCTTAGAATACTCTCGAGGCACTTGAAGATCAAAAAATTGACTCTAATGACCAACTACATGAATGGATGGATTATTTGCATATTTAATACCTCTGGAAAAACCTGCCTAGAAACACGCATGAGAATCCAAAGAAATTGTAGCACTTGAAGGAAATTGAATGCAGTCCACTGTTTTAACCTATAGAATCTATGATAGATGAGGAATTCTGACCAAAATGAGTGGTTTAGATTGCATGAGGATAATCTGGTTGGCGAGAAGCTAATTGCAGCAGTCATGGTGTCCTAAGGAGTAAATACAACATACTAGGGTGAATTGGTTGTGTCTAAACATTTTTTGGCTTGTTTTTTGCTTTTAAATTGATTTAAATAATCACTGTTGTGTGTTAGTGCTTTTTGGCTCTCTTGTTCAAGAAATTTTTAACTTGCTGACATTCCCTTTTTCTTTAAGCTTTTCTTTTTCCTTCATTTTCTTCATCATGTTAGGGTTGTTGGACAAATTGTCATTGTGGGCAAGAAGGAAATCATAGTCAAAGTATAATACATATCAAGAATGGTTGACTTTATGCAGCATTGATATTGCATCTGTCATTAAGAAGCAAACTAATGAAGAGCATCAAAGATTAATCTATCCATTCAAGACAACAATTACCTTTGGACAATGATGCATGAAGAGAAGCAATTAAGATTATTAATGGGAAGCGATGAATATATGTGAAGTGATTATTTTTTAGAGAGCAGTGGTTACATTTCAAAGAGCAGTGATTAGATTCATGGAGTGATTACTTTTAAAGAAAAGTGATTAGATTTAAAAGGCAGTGTTTGAGAAGATTAATAACAATAATTATTATTTTTAAAGGGAACATTTAACATGATCTCCTATGGCAGCGATGCAAATTGGGTTTTTTGGTATAAATAAAATAGAAGATTAAACTTTAAATGTTTTTATTTAAGGCTGACCCTATGAGAAGTCGCCTTCCTTCATTATAGCCGACTCCTTCTTGATGCCACCTCTTGAAAGGAATTTAATAAATTTAATTTAATTTGAATTTTGTTAAGGTTAACTCAATGAAGAATTTGTCTCCTTTTAATAAAGCGCTTATATATTAGAATGATTATGAAGAGGTGCATGTGTTAACAAGAGTTGTTCCCTTTCACTAATAGATGCATCCATTCAAGTAGCCACCTCCCTTTGTGAAGGTATAAGAGAAGGATAAAAGTGTGAGTCGTTGGAATGAGAATTTAGAAGATATCTACAACAGTCCAAGATCAAATTTTGTGGTGGACTTAAAAAATATCTTTAGACCGCAAACAAGATATTATCATGAGAAATCAAACCTTGTAAGAGCAGAATTTTATTGAGTATAACAGCAGATCCATGAAGAGTGTATGAGCATATTTGACAAGGGGTATATTAAGAAGGAAGATATATGAGAATAATTGCATCAAATTTGTGAAGAAGATATCATCAACAAGAATATATTTATGAAGGCATAGAAATAGTTTTTCTCATTGAAAAAGACATACTGCGTGTGAAGAATAAAATGTATATCAGATATACACCAGTAAGTTAATGTGAAGAAGGAAGTAAAGTATACATCACACAAATATATAAGGAGTTTACTTGCAGATTTTATGAAGAAATTGTGAGGAATATTATAACAGAATTCAAGGGATACATATGCAAATTGTATGAGGAGATTGTGAGAAATTTTATGGCAGATTTACAATAAGTAATTATGAGGAGATTGTAATCAGTTTATGGCAGATTTATGATCAGCATTATAGCAGATTGGAGAAGAAAATTATCTATATTGAGGTTGGTGCCTCATATTATAGGGCTTGGTGCCTACAAATTGGAGAAATTGGAGTTTCTTAGGGGTTGGTGTAATGTCCCCTTCTCAACAATGATCTAGCAGTTGGCTGTTAGCCTATTCCAAAGACCCGTAGGTTACTTGGAAGTGGAAATTAGGGTTTCCTATCTTCTAGGAGGATGTTTTAGCTTTTTCTGAGGCTTGCTCTTGGAATCTTGGAGTTTGGATCGCAGATTATTTTTGGGTTTTTAGAAAGCTTCTCAACGGTATAGCATGCATGATAATCTGAGCAACTGTCTGAATTTACTATTTTTTGTAAATTCTATTTTTGGCAGTGGTCTTGTTGGCATCAGCTCAGTGGCCTTTCCTCTTCAGTTAGTTTGGTTGGTAATGTTGATTTTGGCTTTAGTGGCAGAATTGCTGGTGCATATTGGAATTATTTAAGTTGCAAAGGTTATATTTTAATATTATGACCCCTTGGCCTAATGATATAACTTAAGTTGTTTTGAAAAGGGGACTTGAAGGGTGGATGCCTCATCAAGAGGCTAATGTGAAATATTTCAATTTGATAAAGCTTGACTTTGGAAAAAGGGACGCCAACTTGAGAAGAGAGATAATTGTTTTAAAAAGTGAATTATTTCGTGAAATGAAAAGGGATCTCATCTTGGGATTGAGTTGAAGTCAAAGTCAAAATACCTTCTTGGACCTTGGGCGCACTTTCTAGAAGCATCTAGAGACTTCTTTCAAAATCTATAAAAGAGAGTGTTGGTTTTTCATTTGGTTATCTCTTGTCTACTGCAAAGTTATGCTACCGGAATGGTGAGTGAGTGCTTCGGGGAATGCATACCTCCTAGCTTGGCTTAGTTTCTTGCTTGAGAGATAGCAACTAACTGAGAGAGAGGGCTGTTTCTTGTTCAAAGAGGCAGATTGAGTTATTGTAGTTGGGAGTTTTGATGTTTTTAACACATTTTATGTTGCTGGTTGCAGTCATGGCTGATTAGGGTTTTTGCTCGTTGGAGTCTAGGTGATTTTATTCTCATTTTGGGCATTTGAGTTATCCATTCCTCCACCCTAGGCGCCCCTTCCTGTGCATTTTCAGATTTTATTTCGAAGAATTGGATTTTTTAGAGGAGTTCGCTGCCCCTCTAGGAGGGTCTTACCATTTGCTTGTAGCTTGGGAGTTGAGCAAAGAATTAAAAGCAGCACTTGGGTTGGGTTTTCAATGTTGTATCTTTGTAGCCATCATCAAAGTTAGTCAATGCATTTGGTTTCAGTTCATTCGGGTGAGTTTTGGGGGAGTTATGAGCAAATTAGTGGTCTAGTAGTTGGTAGTCTGCATTTCATCGTTGCTGTTTTGTCATATCAGATTTGTAGAAGTTGGTCATTTGAGTGTGTTGTCTTTTGGAGAGTGATTTCTGGAGTTTGGAGAGGCATTTCAAACATTTGCAGCATTTGGAGAACTTAATTACAGTGTTATTCGTAGGATTATTCTCATTGTAAAGCTGTGCAGTAGTACTGTCAGCTATTTTAATTATCTTGCTTATTTCATTGTTTTCCCATGGCTATGGAAGACATTGGTCATACTCAGTCTACATTGTATTACATTTACATTCTGCTGATCGGCTGAGCCGTCACAAGTGCATAAGACCCCTAGTGCCATATGGTAGTACCATACCCATCTTGGGTTTGAGTGCACATTCTTGGGTTAGGTTACTTTCAACATTGCAACTTGCTTTTCCAGTCCTCCCGCTGAATAAGTGGTTGAGTTGATTGTTACTTTCAGCAATGTAAATTCTATTTCCAGTCCTCCCGTTGAATAAGTGGTTGAGTTGATTGTTATTTCCTCTCATTGTACTTTCCTGTAGTTCAGATTTTATGCTAACGATCCCCTTTCAAGTATGCTCTCACCTTGCCCATATTGGGATCTGGGTTGATTAGAAAGAGAAAGGGTTCCTTTAAGTTGGTTTATGATTTTACTAACGTTAATGGGGAAATTAATGTGTTAAACTTGAAAACAATTTGGTTAGCACATTTTAGTGGTATCAGAGCCATGATTCTGCCAACCTGTGCCCAACACTGTTTAGTTAACAAATGAGTGATAGAGCCCACAAATACTATACCAGAAGTCAGGCCGGTAATCCGTAGTTTTAGTTTCCACCTACATCAAAGGCAGATACCTTTTCAGAGGCCATCCGAGAACCGGGAAAGCAGTTGAAAAGATGTCAAACAATCTCAAGCACACCATGGATGAAAGAGATGCTAGGATGGAGAAGAAGTTTGACGGGATGATTGATTTGATGACACGTTTGCTTTCAAAAATGGATTAGCAGGTTGCTAATAATCAGCCCCAAAACCAAAACAACACTAATGGTGAAAATAGTGGAGTTAATGGGAACAATGGCAGTGGGAGAGACAAAACTATTGGCCAACATGGGGCCACCTCTAGAGGATCAGCCTCTAGGCCACTTTTTCCCACATTCACATAGAGGGAAGAACCACAAGTTGAAGTTGCAACATATTTTGCAGATGACGCCAGACAGGCCTACTTGGAGTATGTAATGTCCCCGATTTAGCCCTACGCTCTACAATTGGATTTAGCCTATTTCCAGAAACTCGTAGGCTAATCAGAATGGGAACACTTACTATTTATAGTAAGTCATGATACTGCTCAATTGGCATATAGATGTGGTTTCGGCAAACTTACTATTTATAGCAATATGCTATTTTTGGTAAGTATATTTATAGCAGTATCACTCTAGCAGCAACTCAATCTTTTGCAGTTCAGTTTGGCTTTCTGTTGAGTTGAAGTGAACTTACTATTTTTGGTAGTGGCTATTTTTAGTAAGTCTAATATTGGCGGTATCATCATCTGCAGTTCAGCTCAGGTCATCATGCTATTTGTGGCAATCCTTCAGTTTCAGTATTGGCTTTGGTTTTTGGTTATCTCCTTGGACTAAGTGTTATACTTAGTTAATTTCATGATTTTAAGTTGTCCCCCCACGCCTAGGAGTAATGACTTCATGTTATATTTTGGAAAGCAAAGTTATGCTGCTAGTTTGAAATCCAGAATCCGGCTAAGGGAGAGCTTAGCAATTCTATTCCACTCTTCGGGCCTGAAACTATGGTTCCCTAGAGGATGGATCGAGAGTGTGCTTCATTCAGAAGTGCACATTGAGCCTCAATGTTGAAGATTCAGATGTTATTTCCAGATTTTATTGTTGCTGATTCAGTCATGGTTGTAGGTGAAAATCATTAACAGCTTTAAGGGTAATTCTAATTTGGTTATGGGTATTTGTTCATCATAATCCTATGCTTGGGGCGACCCTTCCTACCAATTTGCAGATTTTAGTTTGAAGTCTTTGATTTTATATGTCAAAATCGCCCCTCAAGGAGGGCCGTACATTTCAGCTTGCATGGGGATTTGTGCCATAAATAAATAAGGGTGTTTTGAGGCTGTTTCTTCATCTCAGCAGGGGCGCCTATCTTCTAGTTGATCATTGCACTTGGAATCATGCATTTCAGAGGTATTTTGATTGAGTTGTGAGCAATTTATGAATTTTTGTAGTTGCTGATATACATTTTGAGAATTACAGTTCGCTGATCAGAATTAGAATCAATTGTTGTTTTCCATCTCTCTTCTTCTTTTCTCTTTATATTCAGACAGAAAGATAATGTATAACAAGGTGCTTGAATATTGGTGAAATTGACATTGTAAATTGCAGCCTTCTCTTTTGTACAAGCTGCTAACAGTAGTACTATTTCAGTTTTATTATTGCTGCTCTATTTAATTAATTTCACACTAAGCACCCCTGGATGGTTTACCGCCAGTGAGGACAATCTGTTTTGTAACCTCTTTCATACCCACTTCAAGTGGAGAATTCCCACGTTTCAGTGGATGCCTGCCGTAGCAGAAGAAGTCTTTAATGTTGTAATCTTTTTCCCCCCACTGTTTGGTGGTAGTGTGGAAAGTTTCTCATGGTTGGTTATCCGCCTATTTCATTTCAATTTCAGCATTAGTACTCCACCATATGTTAGCACCTCACCTGCCAAAGGATCTTGAGTGCACATTCTTGGTGTCGAGTTTATTCTCTCTCTTTCAGTGTATTCATTGTAATATTTGATTCAGTAGATCCTAGAGATCCTCTGACCATATGCCCGCCCCTCCTCAAGTGGTTTTAGGGCGCATTCTTGGTTAGAGTTCTTTCATGCAACGTTTTGGGTTATGCTAACCTTAACGGGTGCTTGGTTACATTGTAAATGTTCATTTAAAAATAAAAAAGATTGAGAGAGTATATTTTAGTGGTATTAGAGCCTGTTTTCCTGCCATCCTGTGAGTTTCAGTGCTTCAGTTATCAGATGAGAGTTAGAAAAGATCGATACTACATCTGTAAGCAGAACAAAGTTTAGTTTCAGCTTCAAAAGTTTTTGAAGTTGACACTTTTTAGAGGTTTGTGAAACCTTGTCTTGTCAGAATAAGGCATGGCTAATGAAGAAGAGAGGAAATTGGCAGAGACTCTTTTTGGTTGGAAAGAGACTTGGCAAAGAATTTCAGTCAAGGAGAAATGAAGAGAATATTCTTCATTTGTTAGAACAATGTTTGAGACAAGTGAAGCCATCACTTTCAAAAGAAATGCAGTTGGCATTAACTCCTGCAATTAATGTTTTGAATCAGCCCCATTGGTTGAGGCATCTAGATGATGAAACTAAGCTGCTGATTTCTTCTTGTTTCATGGAAGTGATAAGAATTGTGGAGCCACAATTGCCCTATGATGAAGAAACTATGAAGACCATCTTAAGTATGATTGTAGAGAGTTTTCAAGATATGGATGAAACTGGGAGTGTTTTGTTTCCAAGAAGAGCTGCTGTCCTGAAGACATTTTCAGAAATAAGAACTTGCATCCTTCTGATAGAATTGGGGATGGAAAATCAGATTTACCATTTGTTTGATTATCTATTCACTTCGACTTGGAGTGAGCAAGAAGAGGGGGTGTTTGCAGCTGTTAAAAATGTTCTAATTGACACCATCAAAAAAGCTGATACTCTTCCCGAAAGTGTTCAAGTCCTTAAAAATGCCTTTGAACGAGAAGAGCAAATTTCTCCAACTGCTGATTTGTTAGTCAAAGAAATTTTCAGTCATTATGAAGAAAAATTAAAGCTATGTTTGAAGAAGACTGTTGAGGACAAAGAGATGATCTCTGAAGCTGAAGAGGAGGATGAAAGTTGGAACCCCTTTGAAGACATTGCAAAAGTTCAATGGTTATCTACGGATTTGCACTCATCTGAGCACTCTGTAGAAGAATGTAATGTGTCGGTGGAAGCTTTGAAGACTAGTGAGGTACTCTTGTTTTCTACAGAGGAAAACAGTGAGTTGACTTGTGTGAAGAAGCCTCATGTTGAAGATTCAAAGAAATAACTTTTGGAAACAAAATTTGAAACAGAGATGTGAGAAGAGGCCATAAGTGCAGATTCAAATAAAGGAAAAGTTCGGTTAGTTGAAGATATGTGTTCAACCAGCGAATTGCTTTTTCACAATTCCAAAGAATGCTGGTTTGAAAGTCAAGTCAAGGAGGAGAAGAAGAAAGAGGAAGCTGATGTCTCTTCCCATTTCAAAGCTGATTTGATCAATTCTCTTGAATCATGTGTAGAAGACAACATGGAAGGTGAAGCTTCTAGTAGTTATAAGGCAGATTTCTCTTCACCTGAAAACAAGCTAAGGCAAAAAGCTAAGGAATTGGAAGGCACTATGGATGGAATGTTGAAGAGTGTCCATCACATCTGAGACAAGTTGGGAAATGCAGCTCAAACAATTTTGAAATCTTTGTCCATCAAAGCTGTTCTACAACATCTCAGCCAACATATGAAGATTGCAATTCAAGCTCACAAACTGCTGAAAATGAAATTCAAGTTTTGTCAGAGCTTGATGAATTGCATCAGCATGTTGAAAATTTGATTTATGTTGTGCCTAGAGGAGAGGATGTATGTTGCATTTCCATTGCTGATATGAAGTTCATTAAGTTTCCCTGGAGGAAATCAAATCAAGTCTTTTGCACATCATTCGTGTTAAAGACAAAGTGGCCAAAATTGCCGACAAGGCATTGGAGTGTAACGAGCTCACCAAAGCCAAGTTGCAAGAAGTGCATGAAACTCTAATTGAAGCAGAGAATCAGATTTCTTCTGTACATTATTCATGGGAGCAAGAAAACAAAAGAAGAGTTGAGGAGCTTCAGGTAATTCTTGATGAGCTTGATCTCATACAAGAAACGTATGAATTGGAATGCTGTCTTGAGAAACTGAAGTATTCAAACTCTCATCAACAAGTTTTTCAGGCTTTTGACAATTTGTTGTATGAAGAAGGTGCTAATAAGGTTTATGTAAATCCTCTTTTTGATATTGATGAAGGAATTGCTTTAGAGATTACTGAAGGAGGAAATTTGAGTTTGTCTTCCAGCGTTGGAGAGTTGATACGAGAGTTGCATGAAATTGAATCTACTGCTGCTCGTAGTGCACCCACTCAACAAGAATTGGTAACTCTTGGAACACAAAGAAATGAGGACATTCTTATTGTTCATCAACAAAGAGTTGATGGTCATGATGATGAAAGTTTTGTTTATTTTTTGATGAGGATGTTTGTGAGACTCTTGTCAGATTTTAGTTCATCACCACCTTCTCTTACAGTGATAGATTTCAGGATTGTATTTGATGAAGGGTTCATGGAATCTTTCTAGCAATATATGACAGAAGATTTTGGGTTCCATTTCTTCAACGAACATAGGTTTGTCGATTGCTTCTTGGAGTTTTAAGAAGTGTTTATTCAGATGGAACGAGAGAATCAGATGATTCATGTGAGAACAATTCTTCGTTTCAGAAATGGTACTGCATTGTTGATAGTATGGGATCCTGACATTACTCGGCAAAAAGATAATATTGAAAATTCTAAGAGGGATAAACCAGCACATTGTTTTCAAAATGTTGTTGAGATCATCAGCTCTTGTATTGGGACTTGTCTCCAATTGAAAGTTAGAATTTGGGATCCCAAGTATTTTCTAATGAAGAATGGTAAGCATAAAAAGAAGGTTGGTTGGAGAGATAAGTGTAAAAATTTCAGTTCTATGATTGCTGCTACCTTCTTTTCCTGTTATTGGATTTTTATTTCTGATCATAGATTGGTGTTCTTGGATGGAAATATGATTGGAAGATGGTTTGTGGTGGCATTGGGACCTTTATTGAAGAAGCCACCCGCCTTGTTCATGAGTAGCTATGCCAATTTTAATGAGAAATTCTTTTGTTGCAGCTGCTACAGACTGTTAGAGATGCTGATTTTTCATAAATCAGATTTCAAATTGTCTAAATCAGACTTGTTAGTTGGTTGGTATTTCCATTTTCTGACCTTCCAGTCTACTACTAGGACTGATTTTGAGCCTCGAATGAGAAAAGGATTGTTACAGTGTAGCCATAATTCATGTATGGGATGTTCTCTAATGTTCAACAATGGCCTTTTCTGTGTTTTCTCCTATACTAGTGTTTGAGGCAGTAAATTAGAAACTGATTTGGTCCACCAATTGGAGACTCATGAGGTGAAATTTATAAGATTTTCATGGAGTCATCTCAGTTATATCAGTTTTTTTCAAAAAAGGAATTATACATCTTCACAGATTTTTGAGGATGTGATGGGGGATCTCTTGCAAGGAGTTGCTCTTTCCTTTGCAAGAAGTGTTGGAAGAGTCACATATCTTGTCATGACTCTGCGTGGTGCTATGAGGAGTTATGATATGGAGCATGCTTTTGAATTGAGGAAATTATTTGCCTTACTGCTCATGAATGTGTTAGATTGCGGTCTTGTTGTTTTTGACTCCTCAGAGTTTTCAGGACATGAGATGCTGCAAGTTATTTTTTACATCAGTTCTTCTAGGTCTATCAATTTGGGTCTCAGATATGGTGACTCTTTGGGGTTACAAGGAGGGTTAGTGCAGATTTGGAGTGTTGGTAATTCTTGTGTGATCAAAGTGATGCAACATCAGCATGGTGGGTTCTCTCAGAGATGGATTTGGGACCTCGGGATCCTACTTGGCGTAGTATGGATCAAATAGTTTCCTTGGAGTGTGGATACATTGCTTGAGGACAAGCAATTTTGGGAAGGGCGGATTGTAATGTCCCCGATTTAGCCCTATGCTCTACAATTGGATTTAGCCTATTTCCAAAAACTCATAGGCTAAGCAGAATGGGAACACTTACTATTTATAGTAAGTCATGATACTGCTCAGTTGGCATACAGATGTGGTTTCGGCAAACTTACTATTTATAGCAATATGCTATTTTTGGTAAGTATATTTATAGCAGTATCACTCTAGCAGCAACTCAATCTTTTGCCGTTCAGTTTGGCTTTCTGTTGAGTTGAAGTGAACTTACTATTTTTGTCAGTGGCTATTTTTAGTAGGTCTAATCTTGGCAGTATCATCATCTGCAGTTCAGTTCAGGTCATCATGCTATTTGTGGCAATCCTTCAGTTTCAGTATCGGCTTTGGTTTTGGTTATCTCCTTGGACTAAGTGTTATACTTAGTTAATTTCATGATTTTAAGTTGTGCCCCCACGCCTAGGAGTAATGACTTCATGTTATGTTTTGGAAAACAAAGTTATGCTGCTGGTTTGAAATCCAGAATCCGGCTAAGGGAGAGCTTAGCAATTCTATTCCACTCTTCGGGCCTGAAACTATGGTTCCCTAGAGGATGGATCGAGAGTGTGCTTCATTCAAAAGTGCACATTGAGCCTCAATGTTGAAGATTCAGATGTTATTTCCAGATTTTATTGTTGCTGATTTAGTCATGGCTGTAGGTGAAAATCATTAACAGCTTTAAGGGTAATTCTAATTTGGTTATGGGTATTTGTTCATCATAATCCTATGCTTGGGGCAACCCTTCCTACCAATTTGCAGATTTTAGTTTGAAGTCTTTGATTTTATATGTCAAAATCGCCCCTCAAGGAGGGCCGTACATTTCAGCTTGCATGGGGATTTGTGCCATAAATAAATAAGGGTGTTTTGAGGCTGTTTCTTCATCTCAGCAGGGGCGCCTATCTTCTAGTTGATCATTGCACTTGGAATCATGCATTTCAGAGGTATTTTGATTGAGTTGTGAGCAATTTATGAATTTCTGTAGTTGCTGATATACATTTCGAGAATTACAGTTCGCTGATCAAAATTAGAATCAATTGTTGTTTTCCATCTCTCTTCTTCTTTTCTCGTTATATTCTGACAGGGAGATAATGTGTAGCAAGGTGCTTGAATATTGGTGAAATTGACATTGTAAATTGCAACCTTCTCTTTTGTACAAGCTGCTAACAGTAGTACTGTTTCAGTTTTATTATTGCTGCTCTATTTAATTAATTTCACACTAAGCACCCCTGGATGGTTTACTGCCAGTGAGGACAATCTGTTTTGTAACCTCTTTCATACCCACTTCAAGTGGAGAATTCCCACGTTTCAGTGGATGCCTGCCGTAGCAGAAGAAGTCTTTAATGTTGTAATCTTTTTCCCCCCACTGTTTGGTGGTAGTGTGGAAAGTTTCTCATGGTTGGTTATCCGCCTATTTCATTTCAATTTCAGCATTAGTATTCCACCATATGTTAGCACCTCACTTGCCAAAGGATCTTGAGTGCACATTCTTGGTGTCGAGTTTATTCTCTCTCTTTTAGTGTATTCATTGTAATATTTGATTCAGTAGATCTTAGGGATCCTTTGACCATATGCCCGCCCCTCCTCCTTAAGTGGTTTTAGGGTGCATTCTTGGTTAGAGCTCTTTCATGCAACGTTTTGGGTTATGCTAACCTTAACGGGTGCTTGGTTACATTGTAAATGTTCATTTAAAAATCAAAAAGATTGAGAGAGTATATTTCAGAGTACGCCTCTTTTCCTCCTGATCTTAGAGAACAATGGACCTTTGATCAGTTCATGAATCAAAGAAACCGGAGAAATGGTGGGAGAGCTGAATACCGAGCTCCTATGGGTCCTAGAACTAATTACCAACAAGCTCTTGGGAAGGTGTCCTTGGCTCACTTTGATGGAAGTGATGCATGTAGGGCTAGGGCGTGGGTGTTGAAGCTTGATAACTACCTCTCCTTGAGACCTATGTCGAAGGAGGATACCATAAAGTTCACCACCTTACATTTGGAAGGAGCTGTCCATGAGTGGTGGTAGCACGGTTTGGTCACCCTTGGCCACAACCTAATTCGTACATATGAAGAATTCACCAACAAGTTGATTGAAAGATTTGACACTAAAGATCCTGAGGTGAAGTTTAGGGAGCTTGCACAGTTGAAACAACATGGTTCATTGGAAGCATACATTGGAGATTTCCAAAGACTTTCCGTGATGGTGCCCAACATCATTGAAAGAAGGTTAGTGGTGCTATTTTTAGAAGGATTGATGGAACAATTGAAGGGATGGGTAAAGGCTTTTGACCCACCAAGCCTTGAGGAAGCCATTAAGAAAGCGAGAAGCATGGAGTTGTCCGCGCCTAGGCCAAAGTTTCCATCCAAGCCTTTCCCTCATAAGCGTGAGAAAAGACATTCTTCAAATCAGCACAAGAAATTTCCTTCTAAGATGGATGATGAGGTTTGTGAGAAGCTTAGGGAGGAAAAAAAATGTTACACGTGCAAAGAACCTTGGTCAAAGGGACATAGATGCTATGGACGAGGCCATTCTAACCACATGGAGGCCTATTCTAATTTGGGATCAGAATTTGATCACTCGAAGCAGCAATCTGATTTGGCTGAAAGTGAAGAAGAAAGGGATCCAAAAGAGGTTGAAGATGAGCAAGGGGGTGAGGGCACATTTGCCCAACTCTCTGTTTCCAAAAGAATGAATCTTTCAAGGTTCGGGGCTTGATTGGGAAGCATCGTATAGTTGCCTTGATTGACACTGGAGCAACACACAACTTCATTGATGAAGGAGTGGTTGCAAAGAGGGGACTTAAGACTGAAGAGTTTGAAGGATTCAAAGTCATGGTAGCTGATGGGTTTCACATTTCCTGCACTCACAAGGTTTCCAACATGTCCTTGCAGTTGGGTAACCATGAAGTCAAAGATGACTTCTATGTTGTTAGTATTGGAGATACGGATGCTGTTCTTGGCATTCAGTGGCTACGTTCTCTCAGAGAGATCTCTCTAAATCTGCAAACAATGGAACTCAAGTTTCAATCTGATGGGAAGAAGGTGGTGCAAAGAGGAATGTCAAACGAGAGTCCTCATATTGTCTCTTTCAAAAGAATGGAGAGGTTGATTCGGCATGATCAAGTTGAATGGGCTGCAGAGTGTATGGTTCTACCAACCAGTCCAATTGAAACGAAGAGGGACTACCCACCAGATATTCAGTCCTTGCTCACCAAAAAGAGTAAGGTGTTTGCTGATCTACCTCCTAAGCCGCCTCCAGATAGGGGGTTTGAGGACATCATTGAACAAAAGGAAGGAGCCAAACCAGTTATCACAACACCCTATCGGTATCCTAAGAAGCAAAAAGATGAAATTGAGAAGAACATAAGAGAGCTCTTGGAGATGGGTTTCATTCGTCCAAGCAAGAGCCCTTTCGCTTCAGCTGTTGTCTTTGTGAAGAAGAAGGATGGCACCATACGCATGTGTGTGGATTATCGTGCCTTGAGCCAAAGCACAATCAAGAACCAGTACCCCATTCCCAGAATAGATGAGCTCATTGACAAGCTACATGGTGCCAAGTTCTTTTCAAAAATTGATTTGAGATCGGGATACTATCAGATTCGGATGAGGGGATCAGATGTTGAGAAAACGGCATTCCGGTGCCACTATGGTCACTTTGAGTTTTTAGTTATGCCATTTGGGTTGACTAATGCTCCAACCACTTTCCAATCTTGTATGAACATAACCTTTCAGAAGCAATTGAGGAAGTTTGTGTTGATATTTTTTGATGATACTCTCATTTACAACAAGACTTGGGAGGAGCACCTCAAGCACTTGGAGGAAGTGCTTAGCATCGTTGAGACAAAAAACTTCTTTGCTAAAGAGTCCAAATGTGAATTTGGCATGAGGGAGTTGCTCTACCTTGGTCACATCATCAGTGCAGAAGGAGTAAGAGTTGACCCAAAAAAGATCAAGGCAATCGTGGATTGGCCACCTCCAGAAAACTTGACTCATTTGAAGGGGTTTTTGGGTCTTTGTGGTTTCTATAGGAGATTCGTGAAGGGGTACTCTCATATTGTTGCCCCCCTTACTGATCTCACCAAGAAGGGAGCATTCATATGGTCTGAGAAGGCACAAGGTGTTTTTGACAGATTCAAGAAGATCATGAGCTCTTGTCCAGTGTTGGCCATTCCAGATTTCTCCAAGCCATTCGAGCTGCAATGTGATGCTTTAGGAGAAGGCGTTGGAACTGTTTTGATGCAAGAGAAGCATCCAATTGTGTTTGAAAGCAGGAAATTAAGAGGTGTTGAAAGGACCTATTCCATTTCTGACAAGGAGATGCTTGCAATCATGCATGCCTTGGCAAAGTTTAGACAATATTTGGTTGAGGGCAAATTTGTTGTCAAGACAAATCATAATAACCTCAAGCATTTCATGCATCAAAAGGTTTTGAATGAAAGACAACAGAAGTGGATGAGTAAGCTTCAAGTTTACGACTTTGACATTGAGTATGTCAAAGGTAAGAACAATATTGTAACAGATGCACTATCTAGGAGGCCTCATTTAAGCTCATTGTGTGAGCTTACTGTTGATTGGAAGGAGTTGTTGCTTGCTGATTATGCCAAAAATCAGTTTGCAACCAGCATTGTTGAAGGTACTTTTCATGATGAAAGGTACAAGGTGGTTGATGGATTGATACATTACAAGGGAAGGATCTTCTTGGTGGCTAATTCTAAGCTTAAGAAGAAGATTTTGTAGACTTTCCATGACATCCCACTTGCTGGTCATCAGGGATACTTCAAGACCTATAGGTAGATCCGTGAAAGATTTTCATGGAAGGGGTTGAAGAATGAGGTCTTGAGCTACATCAAGGAGTGCCCTACTTGCCAAATGAACAAAAATGAGCATACACATCCAGTTGGTTTGTTGCAGCCCCTACCCATTCCCAATCAGAAATGGGAAAGCATCTCAATGGATTTCATCACGGGGTTGCCCAAGACTCAAGGGAAAGACTGTATCTACGTAGTGGTGGATAGATTAACAAAGTTTGCTCATTTCTTTGCCATTACTAGTTTGTTTTCAGCAGCTCAAGTTGCATAATTGTTTTTTCATGAGGTGTTTAGGTTGCATGGTTTGCCGAAGAACATTGTGAGTGATAGGGACAGCAAGTTCCTAAGCACCTTTTGGCAAGAAGTTTTCAGGGTGAGTGGTACAGTGCTTATTCCAAGCACTAGTTATCACCCCCAAACTGATGGGCAAACAAAGATTGTGAACAAGTGGTTGGAAGGCTATCTTAGAAATTATGTCTTGGAGCAGCAAAAGGCTTGGGTAAGATGGCTTCACTTAGGGGAGTATTGCTATAATTCATCCTTCCACATGTCTATTAGGATGTCCCCATTCATGGCTCTCTACGGTTATGAGGCTCCTAGCTTTGCAGATTTGGTGTTTGGTGATGGCAAAACTCCTCAAGCCAAGGATATGTTGCAGCAAAGTCAAAATATTTTGAAGTCCTTGAAGAACAACATTCAGATAGCACAAAATCAGCAGAAGATGTACGCTGATCAGCAGCGTGTTGAGCATTCTTTTGAGGTTGGGGACATGGTTTATCTTTATCTTCAGCCCTACAGATAGTCTACTCTCAAGAAGAGTGGAGCTGAGAAGCTTAAACCCCGTTTCTATGGGCCATTCAGAGTCATCAGAAAGGTTGGAGCAGTGGCCTATGAGTTGGAGTTACCAACTAGCAGCAAGGTTCACAATGTTTTTCATGTGTCTCGCCTCAAGAAGGCGCTTGGGCACAACGTTGTTGTTTCATCCAATTTGCCTCCCTTGGATGAGGAGGGACAGTTGGTGCTGGTTCCGGAAGAGATCATTGATTCCAGAGAGCATTCTTTGAGAAGGACAATCAAAGAATACTTGGTGAAGTGGAAGAACTTGCCTTTGGAGGATGCCACTTGGGAGAATGAGGAGATTTTGCAGCATCCAAGCTTGTGATTGCTTGAGGGCAAGGAATCTTGGGGAGGGCGGACTGTAATGTCCCCTTCTCAACAGTGATCTAGCAATTGGCCATTAGCCTATTCCGGAGACCCGTAGGCTACTTAGAAGTGGAAATTAGGGTTTCCTATCTTCTAGGAGGATGTTTCAGCGTTTTTTGAGGCTTGCTCTTGGAATCTTGGAGTTTGGATTGTAGATTCTTTCTGGGTTTTTAGAATGCTTTGCAACGGTATAGCATGCATGATGATCTGAGCAACTTTTTAAATTTACTATTTTTAGTAAATTCTATTTCTGGTAGTGGCCTTGTTGGCATCAGCTCAGTGGCCTTTCCTCTTTAGTCAGTTTGGTTGGTAATGTTGATTTTGGCTTTTGTGGCAGAATTGCTGGTGCATATTGAAATTATTTAAGTTGCAAAGGTTATATTTTAATATTATGACCCCTTGGCCTAATGATATAACTTAAGTTGTTTTGAAAAGGGGACTTGAAGGGTGGACGCCTCATCAGGAGGCTAATGTGAAATATTTCAATTTGATAAAGCTTGACTTTGGAAAAAGGGACGCCAACTTGAGAAGAGAGGTAATTGTTTTAAAAAGTGAATTATTTCATGAAATGAAAAGGGATGCCATCTTGGGATTGAGTTGAAGTCAAAGTCAAAATACCTTCTTGGACCTTGGGCGCACTTTCTAGAAGCATCTAGAGACTTCTTTCAAAATCTATAAAAGAGAGTGTTGGTTCTTCATTTGGTTATCTCTTGTCTACTGGAAAGTTATGTTGCTGAAATGGTGAGTGAGTGATTCAGGGAATGCATACCCCCTAGCTTGGCTTAGTTTCTTGCCTGAGAGATAGCAACTAATTGAGAGAGAGGGCTGCTTCTTGTTCAGAGAGGCAGATTGAGTTATTGTAGTTAAAGTTTTGATGTTTTTAACACATTTTATGTTGCTGGTTGCAGTCATGGCTGATTGGGGTTTTTGCTCGTTGGAGTCTAGGTGATTTTATTCTCATTCTAGGCATTTGAGTTATCCATTCCTCCACCCTAGGCACCCCTTCCTATGCATTTTCAGATTTTATTTCGAAGAATTGGATTTTTTAGAGTTCGCTCCTCTAGGAGGGCCGTACCATTTGCCTGTAGCTTGGGAGTTGGGCAAAGAATTAAAAGAAGCACTTGGGTTGGGTTTTCAATGTTGTATCTTTGTAGCCATCATCAAAGTTAGTCAATGCATTTGGTTTTAGTTCATTCGGGTGAGTTTTGGGGGAGTTATGAGCAAATTAGTGGTCTAGTAGTTGGTGGTCTGCATTTCATCGTTGCTGTTTTGTCATATCAGATTTGTAGAAGTTGGTCATTTGAGTGTGTTGTCTTTTGGAGAGTGATTTCTGGAGTTTGGAGAGGCATTCAAACATTTGCAGCATTTGGAGAACTTAATTACAGTGTTATTTGCAAGATTATTTTCATTATAAAGCTGTGCAGTAGTAATGTCAGCTATTTTAATTATCTTGCTTATTTCATTGTTTTCCCACGGCTGTGGAAGAGATTGGTCATGCTCAGTCTACATTGTATTGCATTTACATTCTGCTGATCAACTGAGCCATCACAAGTGCATAAGACCCCCAGTGCCATATGGTAGCACCATACCCATCTTGGGTTTGAGTGCACATTCTTGGGTTGGGTTACTTTCAGCATTGCAACTTGCTTTTCCAATCCTCCCGCTGAATAAGTGGTTGAGTTGATTGTTATTTCCTCATTGTACTTTCCTGTAGTTCAGATTTTATGCTAACGATCCCCTTTCGAGTATGTTCTCACCTTGCCCATACTGGGATCTGGGTTGATCAGAAAGAGAAAGGGTTCCCTTAAGTTGGTTTATGATTTCACTAACTTTAACGAGGAAATTGATGTGTTAAACTTGAAAAAAATTTGGTTAGCACATTTCAGTTGGTGCCTCTAGTAGGTTGTTGCCTATAAAATTTGTAGAAAGAAGATTAATAAAAACAATATTTTTGTCATGGTTTTCTCTTGCAAGGATTTCCATGTAAATTGTGTTGATATCGTGTTGCTATTATTTGATTTTACATATGTGCTAATTTTGATTAAATCTTGAAGTGATTAAATAAGTTTTTAAAAGGTAAAAAGTATATTGTTATACTGATTCACCTCCACCTCTTAGTATAATTGTGTGCTCATCAAGGGTTTCATGAGTTTTTGAAACATGTCGGGGAGTTCAAGAATCTTTGAACTCTTTGACAACCTTTTCTTCCTTAGCTTTTTTCTCTCTTTTGAACTAGGTCAGAACCTTTAACATTTTTTCAACCATGTCAAAGAGTTGAAGAATTCTTGAACTCTCCTACATGCTTATGCAAAACCATGTCGAGGAGTTCAAAAATTCTTGAACTCTCCTACATGCTTATCTTCCTTAGGAAATTTGGAAGAAAAACATTTCCAGAATTAGAAGATTTTAGGATTTTTAGCAACTTAAGTACATGAGGGGACATGGGAATGGCAAAAGAGCAAAGTTAGGCAAAACTTGACAAAGGGGAGCGGTCCATTAAATATTTCTTAGAATTGGTTATCTATGATGGACCAAGCAAGGCAAGAGCAAAATGGGTATGAACTGAGATGGATTTTGCAAATTTTAAATTGTGTCCCAACATGCTGAACATGTGAGCTATATGTATGAGTTGGCTAAATTTTTTGTACACATTTGGAGAATAGAAAAAAAGTCGACAAAATTAGAGGTGTCAATTTGAGAGGTTGGATGTGCATTTCGTATGCAAATTATTCAGATTGATTTGGGGGTTGTACTCGATGGATCTAGAGTTGATCAGTTTCTTTAGAGTATCCATAATGTTGCTTTAGCAATAGGGCTGTTTGTAGGGGCTTTTGAGTAGCGATTTTCAGTTGCCTCTATTTTTGGCGGAATGTGCTTTTTTGAGGATTCTCTATATTTAGAATCCTATTTCTAGATCTATTCATTCAAGATATTTGAGATTTTGAATCTTTACAGATTTATTTTAGTTGATAGTTATCAAAATGTTATTTATGTTTTTGTACTGTAATTTGTTGGACAAAGTTATATTTTGGGCTTGCTTTGAGTGCAAGTGAACTATTATTAGCTTATAAATTCTAGTTAGCTTTTATGTAGTATCCCTTGCCCAAACTGATCTCAAACTTGCTGTTATATGGCTCAAGGAATATCATCAAACACTTCCGATACAAACTTTTAGCTTGCTGGTCTGTGGTTTCAGTCTGATTGTATGCTTGAGAAATGATAATAGAATACTCCAATTGCTTGCAATTCAACACTACAATGTCTAAACTATAATCTAAATGCATGTAAATTCCTTTCAATGCACATATATGATTTCTAAATGAGAAAACATGCCTCTACAGCCAAAGGACATTATGTCAAACAGTTGGCATGCTTACTAATGTGCTATCCATGTGATCATTACAGGGGTGTATGATTTCCAACTTGGATTCCTTTATTAAAATGCAATCCCCAATTACAATGACAGCATAAATCCGCCAAGACTCTTGGCTCACATTGATGATGCATATAAAGTATCAAATCGGATTACAAATACCATCTACAGCAGCATGCTAAGTAACATGAAATGACAAATGCAACAACTTCCAAATATAATGCCAATGTTGCTGATTAAGTCAGCATGGGATGCTATCATGAAATTACTAATCTAATACAATTAACATCAAACATGAGAACCTGAGAATAGATGGCTGTCTTGACAAAATGAATCGATTCTCTTTGCATTCAATGTATTTGCCTCCAAGGATATGGCGCCCAGCTTTTTCACCCTTCAGCAATGCCTTGTGAATTTATTTGCAATTTATTTCCCCCTCTAGCTGGAAATTGTACCTCTATGCTTAGCCGCCCCTGTTTCCTGTGATCAGACTTCTGAATTAATTCGTGGCAGCTTCCATATTCCCTCAAATGGCATTCAAAACCCTCTCAAGACCTTCCAACATGGTGTGCTCCAAACTCCTCAAGAAATCGATGGACATTTAGCAAGCTATGAACAAATTCGTGCCTCCTCAAGACTGTAAATGATATCTGATATAACACTGAGACAAAATCAGATGATGTAGGATGTCAATATCGATTCTTAAAGGCAAATTGATGAAGGCTCAAGCTCTCTACACACCCTCAAATCGAATCTCCAACAAGCCTCCAATTGAACCAAGCAAAAATTGGCCTTTGGCCACAAATTTTGGCACCAATGGAAAACTGAAGTATCTTCCTCTCAGCTGCAACCCTTCGGAGGATCTTTCACCACCTCAGTTATGCCAATCAAAGAGAGCTTTCGGTCTCAATGATCGAATGTAGAAACTGCAGAAACCATAGGTTTCCCCAATGAAATCAATCAAAGCAATATTCAACAACTGGATGATTAGAAGCAAGCCCAACCCCTCTTAATATACTTTTCTTCTCTTGAGGTCGGCCCCTCTAGAAACTTCTAAATAATCATTACTTTATTTTATTTGCACTTTATAATAATATTAAAATATAACTTTATAATTCATAAAGTGCAAATATGTTGTCAAAACATTATATTTTCCAACATCCGGATAACACAATATGTTTTCCAACACATTGTGTTAACCAACATTTGGTATAACACAACATTGTGTTATCCAACATTCAGCATAACATAGGAAACCCCCATATAACCACTAAATCCAGGAGAAGAAGCCAACCACTATCCAGGTAACTGCCTCAAACGACCCTCTAACCATGCTCGTTAGCCTACGAGAGTCAGGAATAGGCTAAATCCTTTGAAAACTGATGCTCATGAAAAAGGGGACATTACATTTTATGTTTTTCATGCAATGTTTTGTCAGCCTTAAAAATAACTTCTTTTCGCACTTAGTCTTTCAATAGTAATCTTTATGTCTATTTGCTGTTGAAATTTCTGTTCATTGAGTTCATGCTTGTTGTGTTCCATTGTCTTGAGAGTTGAGTAAAATCTAGTAATTAATGCAAGCTTTGTATTGCAATTTTCAGAGGAAGTGTTGTAGCTTTGTATGTAGTCCTTCGTACTTGATTCATAGTTCTTTGTATCAGTGTTTTTCAATTGAAATGATGTTGCAGTTTTTAATTTTTGCATTTAGCTGAAAAATACAAATGGTCACTGCTGTTTTAGGTTTATTTCTGTAGTAGATAGAGTACATCATATGTCTTGTTTAGTGTAGAAATGTTGGATCGCCTTGTGCCTTAGCCTATGAACAAAAAGAAGGGTTTTCTTTCAAGTTTGTTTGTATAGCATGCTTAATATCCCCAATAGTTCTAGGTTTTATAAATTACATTGTTAGGAAACATAATATTTTTTTCACTCTTCTCAAAGGGAGCTTCCCTCATAATTCAAAGGAAGGTTCTACCTTACATACTGTTTCGTTTTGTGTTGCAATGAAAGGCGTGAATTAAAATGCTAACAAGGAGCACAAAACTATTATTGAGTAGGCTAGGTGACTAGCCAACAAATTCAGATGTCTTCCTTTGGCATATTAGATGTAATGGTAAAATTGGGTGGCCAATTCAGCTTCAAAATAGGGGTTGGTTTATTTTCTTGTAAGGTGTTTTAGATTTATTTTGGTTAGCTCTTTGTTTTTCATTTCTTTAGGGAATCCTTATTAGTAATGCCTACCCGTCTCTAAACCACTTCCCCCCTATTTTTAGTCACCTTCTCCCTTTCCTTCTTAGTAATTATTTTTTGAGTTATGAATTAAATGTTTTTAAGGTGCTGCATGAGACCCATTTTAGAGCTTTCCCTGTTTTGATGGAACATTAGATTTATCTTGTGATAGCCAAGATCTATTTATAGGATATTGAAAGGTAAATTTTCAATTTTTACCTCAGTTGCTGTCGGTTTGGCTATGTGGTTGATGTAAGCTACCCTACCTGGATGTATGGAATTTTTGCAATTATTTCAGTTCGATAGATGTTCCATTCTATCAAACTCAGCTCATTATATGGCACATGTTAGGACAATATGTAAATGAAATGCAAAGCACATTAATAATCAAACTTCATGGCTTCATTCCTTCTATTCAATTTGACATGCAATCATATCCATTTGCTGATAAACATATATAGTCTCAAACAATCCAAATCTGAGAGTTAGATGGGACTGATTTACAAATGTGAAGACTCAGAAATCAACTACATCAATATATCCTTTCAGTTTCTTGACGATCTGAGTACAGTAACAGAGGCTAAAGAAGAGACAAGTTGTCTCAGACTGATTAAAAACTTGGACAATACAATAGGCAGGTTTGCCAACACTTGACTCAAAGATTTATGCAAAGATGAATTACTTTTTCAAAGACTGAGTACTAACTGATGGACTGATTACATAAGTTAGTACTCAGAAATGAGTTGCAGCAGTGAACAGTTTGCATAAAAATAATATTCTGATCATGCACAATAATGAACAGCTCATATAACAATGTAGGTCTAACCTGGAACTCAATGTTTTACTCAGAAATGGTCTACACTTGATAGACTGATGTTATCTTCAGAAAATCCATGTCCAGGTAACTCCCTAGCAGCAAACTCTGAGCACTTGGAAAGTGTATTTGCAGGCACAACTAAGCCTCACGACTTCACCACAGGCACCATAGATAGAAGAAAAACCCACGAATGAGTTCCAAAAACACCACATCCCTCTTAATCTGCCCAGAATCACTGTGTAACAGCCGTCCAGGTCTGGAAGTGCAGTATCCAGTGAATGTAAAAGGCCGAACTACTGTAGAAATGCAAGGTCCTTCTTCAACTTGTCACGCCATGCTTCAGCAATGTAACACGTCCCTTTGATGGTGAGAAATGGTTCTGAGATGAAAGCCACAATTTCACCACTTGCAAATGATTCTTCATAATGTCTACGTTTTTCCTCATTAGAGCCAATAATCCTCAACAAAGACCCACGTCCTGGCTGTTGTATGCTTCAGAATTGGGCGCCTAGGGTTTATCAGTAAGCCACACCCTCTTGGAGACTGAATTCACTCAAAAATACCAACTTCTGATGCAGATTTCGACTCAGTAATAAATACCCACGAAAATCAGAGAAATGCATTCTCGTCCACCCCAAACCCTTGACTGAATTTCATCTTTGAAATATAGATCGATTCTCCTCCAAATTTGGTTGCTGAAAGTGACCATTAAATTTGCTTTGAAACACTGCAGAAACCTTTGATGGATTCCTCAGCAATTTCCAACTAGGGCAGATAGTTGCACTGCGGAAATTGGTGCCCTAGGGTGTTCAAACCCACAGACCAAAGAAGCTTCAGAAAAGCTCTCCAATGTAATGAGAAAATAACTTCATGCATGAGAGAAATGAGCTCTTTTCCCTTTTCAAAGAACTCCTTGAACTTCTAGAAAGATCCACAAAGAGTCTTCAACAAGCTTTTAGAAGAATATTTTAATATTCCTTGAAGTGACCTTTTAATATTTTATTTTTCACTTAAGTCGTTAATAAAGTGACTTTATAACCTTTACTCTTTTATTTGAGTCACTTTAATTAAATTAATTAAAAATAAAGTTACCTTTATGATTTAATTTATTTAGATAACTTTATAAATAATTAATTTAATATTATTCCCTTATTTCACCTTTAGCCTTTGGGAATAATAAAAGGCTAAATAACCTGCCTGAGTGGTTACTGAGAAGGGGACATTACAGTTGAATAGTAGCACAATTTTGGTGTGGATGTTGAATTCTTTGCATCCTTCATTTTGATTCCTCCCCTTTAAACTTGTTTGTCTTTGGTGCATTTTTGTGAAGGGAATTGTGGGTGGTAGTAAAAATGGATTAATTTGAAACCTATGTTTCATTTGGCTTGGTGGCATTTTATTGGTTAGGATTCAATTGTGTGATGGTTACTTTTTTATTTTTGTATTTTGGTTACATCAGGCAATTTGTCTCCCTGGATAATAATGACTAATTCTGATTTGAGGTTTTTAGATACAAGTGGGTTTGAATCTCACCACGTCTATCCTTCAAGATATCTTTAGTGGAGCTTTGTGGGTAGTTTGATATATCTTTGTTTGATTGTGCTCCTTGGACATAAGTTCGGCATTCATAGGGAACTTGGAAGTGTAGGTGAGAGTGGTTGCATGCTTTGAGAGAGATGCTACTTGATTTGAAGATTGGTTGATTGTTGTTGGATTGAGGCTGCTAGCATACGGGTCTCTTTATTTTTGGCTTTTGGTTATTGGTTTATCACTCTTGGTAACTTGTGACCCAAGGTTCTAATAGAGTTTGATTCTACTTTGTAGAGGGAAGATAAAGGGGAAGATGAAGTGTGTTAAGTGGAGTGCATTTTCTTGTCAATTCCTTCCATTTCTATATGCTTGAGAAGAGAGTTGAAAATTGTTTTGGGAAGAGAATGGCCGTATGTGTTTGTGTGCTGCCCTTCTCCATTCGAGGTCATTTGACTGTTTTTGATGCCATCTGAGAAGGGGATGAGAATGATAATTGCCTATTTCTGAATCATGCTAGAAGGATCATATGCTTCTTATAGTTTATTATATCCTTTACACGTATTGGTGTTTGTTGTAGCAGATTTGGCTTGTCAGAATGATTGCCAGCCTGGATAGAATGGAGCATTTATGATCTATTATTTATGTTCACTTTTTTTTTTTCCCTACCTGACATCATTAAATAGACATCTCTTGGGTTTTTGTAATTCTTTGGTGGGTCTAGTGTCCATAACCCCAGGTATCATTAGCAAAAATATGATAAGCCAAATAACCATATATCTGATAATGTATATTACTTATTAGTTAACACACCTAATTATCGCTTCTATGCCACTACTTTTATGCTACCTGTCTTTGTTGATTTAAATCTATGGTTTGTTTCAGCAACATTCCTAATCAATGGAAGTTTCTCCAGCACACAATTTTCTTCCAATGACTTTTTTGGCAGGGATGACCACTCTGGTTGCTTGCTCATCCTCCAAGAAGAATTGATTTTTTAATTTGAATTGGTGATCTGTTCTGAATAGATGTAAATTCATTGTTTGATATGTTTACCCTATGGTTTGGCCTTTCCTTACATGGACCTGTTTGCATTCAATGCAGGAACTAAACACTAAAGCAGGTTTTGTTACGGAAGGTGATAATGGACTTTTTACACCATCAGATATTGAGAGGGCCCTTTGGAGTGCGGCCATGGGTGCCAAAAAAATGGTAGATGCATCAGATAGCAAGGAAAGAACAAGTTCAAAAGAAAGTGATGGGCAGAGTAAAAGAAAAAAATCCCGGAGACAACGTCTTTGATTTCCTCGAGTACAAACAAGAAAAGGAACTTTGAATTTTCTATTTTCCTGATGACAGAATTTTTGATAAATTGACTTTAAGAAGTTGGACACTCTTTTAATATTTCCTATATTACTAGTAATCTTGCAACAGTTTCCAAAATGATGAATATGCAAAA
This sequence comes from Sequoiadendron giganteum, assembly GCA_007115665.2. Lineage (NCBI taxonomy): Eukaryota > Viridiplantae > Streptophyta > Pinopsida > Cupressales > Cupressaceae > Sequoiadendron > Sequoiadendron giganteum. Next base: position 433,776,249 of record CM021106.1, read on the forward strand.
CAGACGAAAGAAAATATGTAAAGTACCAGTGCGAGGGCTATATAGCTTATGACACCACCTACATGTAGATAAGGAAGACTATCCTCACAGTTAAGGTAATTTCATCTTTGTGTATACTCAGTCAAATCAAAAGGCACTCTCAAAAGTTTCAAGTTCATGACATATACGATATTGATGTAAATGATATTCTGTTGTTCTAGAGAATTCTAACTTCATTTGTTCCTGGATGATAATCTTATGATGTTGCAGCATTGGATGTCAGCTGAATGCATTTGATAACATAACCCACGTGGTGTTTTACTTACTGTTATTATTCGCCCCCCTCCCCCCTCCCCCCCTCCCCACCTCCGGCACACAAAAACATTATCAGAATAAATTTGAAGTCAACACAAAACTTTATATATGCATATTTAATGATAAACTATTGATCTTTAACTTAATTTTCCAAGGGAATGGCATTTCATGACAGTATGCGATGACAAATTTTAAGTTATGTCATTCTCTTGGAGTGAGACACTAGTAGTTCATTCCTCTAGGCATAACCACATTATATTTATTCATTTGTTTGATTCCTAGGTTCTGTAAACATAGAGAGAAACCATGGTATAAAATAGTTGAGACAAACTCCTAATAGCCAGTGTTAACGAGTTTTTTTTCCATATGATATTTGAATATTAAAAAGAGGGCCGTAACCTAAAGTACATACGAGAATTTCATAGGTGTAAAATAGCTTTGAGACCAAGGAACTGTAATGTTCAGTCACTTAATAGCCTGAAGACAGGCCTGGATATAACCACAGTTCTTAACCTATTACTAGTTGTTAATTTTATTTGCTTATCCATAATTTTTTAGATTGTAAAGAACATTGACAATTTATTCTCTATATGATTACTAATATGCATAGTGTATTGTGATATATAATAGTCATTAACAGATAGATCTAAATGAAGTGAAGAAAATAAGTACTCTGTTTTTATGTGATCAAATTAAATTTGATCATGAAAGGAAATTAAGAGCAATCAACATAACAAATGAAGACAAGGATTTTTATCTTAAATAATTTGAATTTTAGGAAAAATAAACTTTAACAAAAGTGAAGCAAATGACCCCCAAAGCCTCTTTATCCAATGACATGCAATCTTCGACCACTTGGAACACAGCTAGCTTGAAACAACAATGTCTAGTCCCTAACATCATTTACAACTCTCTAAACAATCTCTCTCAATTTTCTCCTAAATTCAATCTACTTGTTCATTTGGAACACATGGATCATCTTGAAACTCAATTCAATTCCTCCAAAAGTATGTTAAAATAAACTTATAATGTGTATTTATGCTTTTGCAAGCCACAACATAAGATGAAAAGACACTAAGAAGTCAAGAAGTGCAAACTTTAAAACAATAGGACAATTATTGGTGTCACATCCCACATTTCAGTGAAGTGGGAAATTAAAATAAAATAAAACAAAATATGACCAATGCCCTTGGCATATTGTCAATGACCCAACAAAAGGAGGTAGAAGGCATTAATGGAGGTGATTTCCTCCATTCCATGGTAGGGGACAATATACATTTAATAATTATGGCATAGGTATGGTGGGGATGGCTACAAAGGATGGCATCCCAATTTCCCGAGCCATCCCTATGACAAGTCATGTGGAAAAAGAGGTACTTGGGGGATTTTTTTTAACCCTCACAACCCAATAGTTTGAACTCAACCTTTGTTTCAAAAGGAAAACATAAGAGGAAACAAAGGCATGGAAGGAGAAGTCGAGTAGGTGAGTGGAAGGGGTGATGGTGATTTCTTGGGCAGTGTGGAGATGGACAATTTGTAGAGGAAAGTTTGATCCACAATCTTCATAAAGGCACAATCTCGAGCAATCTGAGATAGAATTTTTCCTCAAGACGTGAGCAACAAAGGTCGATAGAGGGAGAGAGAAGGAAGATAAAATTGTAGCTGTGAATGGGGGATGATGCATAGAGGGAAAGAGACTCACAACCCTTCATTAATCAGCCATTTAAAGCTCTATTTTGGGAAGAAAAAGGTAGAGGGAAGGTGTGGAGACATCTTGGGGCTCAGATAGCAGAGGAAAAATGTGAGAGGAGGGTGTTCAATAAAGCTGGAAAGGCAAAGGATGAGGGCAAACTAGATCATGGTGCGACTATGTTGAAGCATGAAGGCACACTTATTGGGTGGTGGGGCGACAAATCCCTCAAGGAAATGTGGTTTCATGTAAAAAGGGCAATGGATGCAAAAAATGAACGAAATGGATAATTGAAAAGGTTGTAGAAACTTTTTGGAAAATGTGATTGACAAGTGAGCAATTGAATTCCACGATTATTGTTTTTGAAAAGTTAAGCAGCATTACAGGGTGCTGAACCCTTCACAAAGGGCCCAAGGGACCAAAGAATAAAAGCATAGTTCAAAACATATTTTGAACCATAGATACAACCAGAAACAGCTGACAGACAGCTGTGGAAAACCAAAGAAATTAAGCAATGCCTGACACAGAGGGGTCAACGTTGGCTCCACGAGCCTGAGTCCGAGAAGCAGAAACAAATTTCTTCTTCCAAAGAACGACCGACCAGGGAGGCTCGGAAACAGGAAGCGAAGAGAACGGGGAGAGGAGTGACTCTACCTCAACCACCACAGGACCACCAACTAGCGAGGGAGTCAACAGAGAATCAGCCAAGGACAGATCAACCAATGGACAAGTAGAGGCTTCCACTAGAGGGCAGACAGGGTCTGACAGAGTAGCGATAGCAGAGGCAATAGGCACAACAGTGTCAGCAGATCGGACCAAAGGTGGATCCGCAACAGCAGCAGAGAGGTTCGGGAGAGGAGCAACATCATGAAGGTTGACCTCCATAGAAGACACCTCCGAAGAAGAACTCACCATAAGGTGATCCAGAAGAGCATCTTTCCACCAAGTCGCAGCACCCTTGCGACGAGCTTGAGGGCAAGCAGAGGCCAAATGACCCACCGAAAAGCACCTCCTACATCGAAAGGGGAGACCCTCATAATCTAAGAGCTGCTTCCAAGGTCTGTCCTCCACCAACAAAACAACATCCCCATGGAGAGGTTTGGAGATGTCCAGATCAACCAACACCCGAGCAACCATGGTGTGCCCAAACTCCCGAGTAGTGGAGTCCACCATTAAGAATGGACTAATGGTATTGCCAATGGCCTCGAAACAGGATTCCTCCCAGAACTGGAGAGGAAGGTTTGGCAGACGGACCCAAACAGGTCTGGTGTTCAACGGCTCCGTAAGCGGGTTGAAAGAGCGAGACCAGGGCCTGATGGACAGAGAATGAATACCCCACATCCAACTTCTGTCCAAAACACAGTTTCACTCATGAGGGGAGCCAAAGGTAGCGATAAAGAAGCCCCTAGTGCTAGGGTAGAGCTCAATTTCCCCAGCCACCAAAAGCTTCCAAGAAGCCTCCACCCAGTCATGGAGGTCTGGGAGGGAAGGCCACAACCCATTGAATCTGCAAACCACACCCGTCTTAAGGTAATATTCCTCATTTTCCATGATCTCAGGGCCACAAATAACCACAGGAGAATCCCTGGCACAGGGCAAAGACTGACCAGAATTACGGGAACCCGCCAAGGCCGCATCAGAGAAGGATTCCACGATTATTGTTAGCATCCTCCCAACCTACACTTAATGTGAGAATTTGAAATAAACTATGGACGTCCACCAAGACATCAAGGGTGCATGAAGGTTGTAAAACAATGGTGCTAGAGATAAAGTTGTTTGGAGGACTATTGTGTAATATGATTTAAAGACGGTGATGATGTGGGTATTGATGTTGTTATTAGAGATGACATGATGATCATCCTAATGTTTTGTAGATGAAAAAAATTCTTTGCTAGAGTTCAAAGAGGGCCTCAACATCGCTCCCTATCATTATATGTTGTAGTCACGGAGGGGATTTAACTACTGTGTGTGGGAAGGAGTCACTTGCTACCCAATCATTGTTCATTTCCTTTCTTCATATCTGATTCATCAGTCTCTTAATGCCTCATGGATTGCTACTCCATACATCCATTCATATCATGAAGGGAAATATGTTGGGAACTATTCCATCTTCAACATTTGGAGCACTTGGTCCTTAGTGAGAATTCCTTATTACCTCCTCTTGACATCCCTTCACAATTTCACAAGTTTCAAAAAGTGAAATATTTGAACTTGTACACTTCTAACTTTATTAATGTACAGTTCTAGCTTAGAAATAAATAAATAACTAAAAGAGAAGCCATAGGTAGGAACAATCTTATGTGGCATTGAATCAAATGATAATCACCTTTCTCTTCCTTTTATTGTACTCATGGGGTGAATATGTGAGTGTAAATGGTAATCCTAGGCTGGGTGGGTGAGTAGGTTAACAAATGCCTAAAAGAAATGTGGCCTAGGAACCTAGGAGGGCATGATATGTTCTCAAAAGGGGTTTGTCAAAAGGTCTTGGAGACTTGTAATTATGTTCTTGGAAAAAGGGGATGGGAGGATTTATTCTTGTAAAAGAAAAATTGTTTATGGGATATGAAGTAGGGTTTTGTAGTCACTTTAGGTGTTTTTCTTTAGTCTTATGAACACTATTTAAAATCTTATGTAGGATTTCATAGCCATTAATTATTCTTGCTAATAAATCAATGATAAAAGTTGAGAATTTAACGAAAGTCATTTTACTCTCAATTGATAATTGTACTATTTCATAATTTGCCCATTGGTTGCTACAATTGGATGCTAAAGCCACTAGTTTGGTGCAAATCAACACTTGCAAAGCCTTTGCATATTTATGAAACCATCACTTTGGATTCTACAATTGTGTAAATTCTCATTGTTGGAACCAATAGTTTTGCACAACTACCAAAAACTCAATTTTCCACCATAAAAGACATGTTTCCTTCATCAAAAGTGCTCTATAAGTTGCACTAAATTGAGTTTCAAATAATCTTTAAATAAATTTGTCAGGGGTTCCAAAATATAGTAGATACTAGACTAAGGCTTGATCTCATAATAGAGATTAGTTCTTTTGCATGATCAAGATATAATAGATTTTAAGTAAATTTCTTTGCAATATTTTAGGTACATCTATAATATATGTTATGTGTTAATCTTCCTTCTTACTAAACAATTATAATAATCAAGGATCAAAATTTAATTTAATTCCGCATTCTACAATAGTGACCAAGGGGTTTATCTCAACAAGTAGTCATAACCATTATCAACATAATACAACTTGACATATAATGATAGTAGCCAACAAGTACTACATAATCAAACTTTAGCTTGATAATTTTGTGCTTTCTTTCAAATAGGCTTCATATCTATGAACATTTTGAACCTTCTTGTAGTAAGGTTATTCTCAAGTTAATGCCATCTTTATTCATTTGTTTTTCCAAACAAACTTTGTAGCTTATTCCAAATCTCTTTTGGTGTGTTGAGAGATTGAACATGAAGAAGAAGATCAAGGAATACAACAAGACACAAAATATAAATAATTCCTCAAACTTTCATAGTGGATTCTATTTTAGTTTCTTGAGTTATCTGAAATAATCTTCTTGACTATAGTAATATAGTCATTTTAATTTTCTATGTGAAGTATTGTTTTGTGTTAGTGTTGGCATATGGCTTCTGGTGTTGTCATTGATGGCAACCTAAGTCATTGATCCGGTTCGCACTTCAGTATTTGTCCATACCGGGAGACAGAGTGAAGAACAGGGTATCCGATTGAAGTTGAGTTTGTCAATCCATTTGCATTACCAGTTTATCAGTTCGGGTTGTGGATCTCAGGGAAGGTCATTGGGTATCTGGAATATCTTATTCTTGAGTTTTGTGCTGTTGCATCAATTGGTGTACGAGTTAGGAGATTTGGTTGACTGATTTTATGTTTAGCAGTGCTAGAAGGCTGACTAAGCGAATGTGGCGTGTTGTGGATGTTCGAGGCGAATTGTTTGAAGTATTTTCGGGTTTGAGGATTTTGTTTTGGGTCCTCACTATGTTGTGGCCAACTTTGGATGGTGCGCATTAAAAATCATTTGTGGATTGAGCCGACGGTTGGAAAATATTTTATGTTTTATTGAAGCCGACATATGGTTGATTAAATCTTTTGTTGCGGATATATATAAGCGATCATTTATATCATTTTGAGATGCGAATTAAGTGTGCGAAGTATGATGCGAAATTTAGAAGGACAGTAGAGTGATTATGCACAGTTTCGCTTGTGTATAAAAGGATTTGTGAAGCAAATGAAAGCAAACATAGCAGAATTAGCCAAGCAAGACAAGAATGCGACTGGTGAACTCAACCGGAACTGTAATATGGCATTAGCAAATGCTACTTTCTCGGTTCAAATCTTCTGGATGTAATCCAAAACTTTTGTAAAACAACAAGTCTTCCTTTTGTATCTAAGCAGTGAGCTCTAGGCAGTGTGCCTGAATGCATGTGCATTCCGCATTTGTAAAACACTTATATTTGAGTACTCAAATTGTGGATTGACCTCCACCGTGGTTTTTCCCCTAACAAGGTTTCCACGTAAAAATCCTTGTGTTATGGTGTTGTGGATGATTGCTTTTTGTGCTTGCATCTTTCTTTCAGTTCAATGTTGTAAGTGATTTAAATATCAGATTAATAAAGTTAAATTTTGCAAAACACTAATTCACCCCCCCCTCTCAGTGTTCATTGATTCCAACAATTGGTATCAAAGCCTAGTTCCTCGGAAGAAGTTTAACAACTTGAGGTGGATCTTGGAATGTAATGGACTCTAGTAGTCTTCAACAACAACTTTTGGTGGTACTTGATGATTTTGATCAGTCCAAAGCAGAAGTCCGGGAATTGAAAGCAAGTCTTAAGGATGCTGAGAAATTCATTAAGACGTTGAGGGATCAGATTATTAAGTCCAGGGAGAAGAGAAAGGATCTCTATGATTAGATTAAGCAAAAAAAGAGCAAAAACATGGATGATGTTCACTTGAATCAAACCTTGAAGGAAATAATTGAAGAATGTGAAAATCTTGCCAGTGACAATGCTACCCTAAAGCATGAGATTAAATCTATGGTGATGAAGCTGACTAAGGAGATTGAAGAGAGAAAGAAGAATGAGGAGAATCTTTCCCAGTCCTTAAAAAAAAGATCTGATGAATGCAGTGGAATTAATGGAGGATTCATTCAGTTGGAGATTGAACTACAACAATCCAGAAACAATGAAGAAGAGCTTGAAAGACATATTGCTATTCTCAGGGATGAACTTGCTATTGCAAATGAATATAAGGAGAAGTTCAAGATTAGCCCAATTAAGCTTGATGAGTTGACTCAAGGTCAAAAGAATGAAAATGACAAGCGAGGTCTTGGATATGAGAAAGGAGAAAGTTCCGGATTTGGACAAAGGAATTTTAGGCAAGGAAATCAGATGAACAAAGCAAAAAGGCATCTGGTAAGACAACCTAATGCTCAAAAGTTTAATGGATACTGTTTTGCTTGCAATAAATTTGGTCGTATGGCTGCTCAATGTAGAAGTAAAATGAAATCGAGTGATCCATCATTCTCCGGTCAGTGTTTCAATTGCAATAAGTTTGGTCATAAGTGAATTGAATGCAAAAATATGTCAAACAACTCTGTCAATAGAAAGAATGTTAAATGTTATACCTGTGGAAGATTTGGGCATATTGCTAACCAGTGCAGATCAAGAAGAAATAAATGGAATGACTGGTTTGGACAAGGAAATGCTGTGTGTTACAATTGCAACAAATACGGTCACATTGCAAGATTCTGCAGAAACAAAAATATGGATAGAAGAGGTCCGACATACAAAGACATAAATACACAGAAAGATGATAAAGGAAAAGGGAAAGTGATTGTGGATGAAATGAGAGATCAGATGAAGAAGACATGGGTAAGAAAGAACGAGTCTGGTGTAGGAAATGGTTTCGTACTGGAATCTGGTGTTGGTAATTCCTTCGGGAATTGATTTCAGGCCATTGGCCTAGGGGGAGTTTTTCAAGAAAATCCTTTTTCCCCTTGTCTGTAGTTGGTGCCAAAATGCGGAAGATTGTCAACAGTTGTATTAATGATTTACAATGCATTGGAAAACACTCATAAAGAAATTCAAGCAATTGAAGGTCCGCTAAAGAATTTTTCTCTCGTTGACTGAGAGAACAAGGTATTCAGAACACTTAGGGAAAAATCATTTAATACAACAAAAGGTTAGGTGTGCGAGTTATAAAAAGCAAGTTGGAACCCTCATTTTCCACTTTATATCGAAGAAAAGAAAGAGAGCACTCTGCAACAAAATTTTGAAAGCATGAAGGTAATTCGATGACGAAACCCTAATCCATCAGGTACTTTAGAAATTTCCATTTAATTTGGTGTGCAGTTGAAGAACTTCTTTGATAAAAACAAGACATGAGTACGAAAGGTAAAATGGAACAAATCAAAGGAATGATAAACCTAAATGAGTATAGCAGTGAGAAGATTAGAGTTGTAAGAAACATGCAGTCACTCGATGAATTGAAATGGCTGAAAGAAGCAAAACACAAAAGCTTGGATATTTGGAGTGAATTCCCCTATTTCGAGAATGTAGAAATCGTTAAGTTTATTCTGGACAAATTGAATGATGATGTTCTAACTATGGATAAACCCTATCATATCTCGAAAGAAGTGATTGGAACTGTAATTGGGTTATGCAAAGTTGGGGATGTATCGAGAAAGAAGTCAATCCGAAATAAAGAAGTTGAAACCCTAACTGGAGTAACTGGAGATCAAAGGGCATTAATAATCTCAACAATTAGAGATTCAGTGACAAGGTACATTGCACATGGAGTATCTTACAAAATCTTTTTCAGAAACAGAGAAGGTGCAACTTCGGCAGGTGCCATTTACATTTCACACAAGGTGATAATGGAAGATCAGGATTTTGCCCTTTGTGGATTACTGAAAGATCAACTGATGAAGAACATACAATTGACAAAGATGATAGATTACTCTTTCAGGTTTGGTACTTTGGTTATATGTCTTGTGATGTATTTTCTGAATTGCTTACCGCTGAACAACAACGTAATATGGGAAGAAACTGAACCATTTTGCAAACAAATTTACATACACTCTAACGATTTGGCAAACTGTGATCAAGTATATGAAAGTTTCTTTAAAGGTTTGCTAGGAAAGTTTGGCTCAATTGGTATTCCCCTTTCGGTAAGGGCACTTGAAGTTGGTTCCTCTTCCGGTGAGATGGAGAGAAAGAAGAAAAGAGAAAAAGAAATTGTTGTTTGTACTCCTCCAACATGCAAGACTCCAAGAGTTGAAGGGAAAGGAAAAGAACAGGTGATTGTAGATATACTAGATGAAGAATCTGATAAGGAAACCGAGGTTACCCAAAGAAAAGAACTAGAAACAGTCGAACCAGAACAAGAAAAGGCAATGACAGAAGAAATTGAAGAAGGTGATTTAACCAAAGAAGAGCTATTGCAACTTATCATGAGGAAGATGGAATGCAAAAAATCACAAACATATGGTCTATCAAACATTCATATGAGTAGGACATGATTTTAAACATACTAAGTGCTCATCTTGTGCACAACCATATTAAATTAGAGAGTTTATAGAATACGTTGCCATAAGAGATGATTGAATACATCAAGGAAATCATGGACTCTGAGTCTCAGAACAAGGAAGAAGAAGTAATTTTACACCTGAAGAAGCAATACATATTATCACTCACCAAGCTAAAAAGGCACATGAATCAACTAAGGCAATGCATAAACACAACAAACAACATCTATAACTATTGTCTTCGTTTGCCTTATGCAATCGACAAGTACAAAGAAAAGTTGGAATAAATTGAAACAAAGCTGAATAGTATTGGACAAGTTTTTAACATGTTTCAGGATCAAGATAGTGCAATTAAGAAAATGATTCAAGGATTATAGACAGAGCATACAAATGTTCAAAACACTAGAAACAAGATTGTTGACACCTTTTGAAAAGTGAAGGACATAACAGAATGTACACTAGAACAGTTGATTGAGATACTGAGGAAATGAGAGATATTAGAAGAAGCCATCACCATTCCAGAATCCCTCATCAAGATTATCAACCAGACATCTGAAAACAACATCGTGATCATAATCACCGGGATTGTAGTAGAAGCATGGAAGAAGTTTCTTCCGGAGATGAAGGAAAAATACAAAATAATCTTCTAACACAAGTAGCAGCCGTATTTCTTCAAAATTTTGAACCAGTTTTTGAATAAGTAAGTTTTTGGTTACACTCCAAAAGGGATTATTGAAGGAAATTTTTTTTTTGGTTTGTCATTGATGTCAAAGGGGGAGAGAGAGCAGTGAAAAATGCCTTATCAAATTCAGGGGGAGAGAGCAGTGAAAAATGCCTTATCAAATTCAGGGGGAGTTGTGTCAGCTATCACTTTTTTGAAGTCTTGAAGGATTGCAGTATGTTGGTTCTGACAATCATTTTTCACTAAGTGTTGCCATCAATGCCAAAGGGGCAGATTGTTGGCATATGGCTTCTGGTGTTGTCATTGATGGCAACCTAAGTCATTGATCCGGTTCGCACTTTAGTATTTGTCCATACCGGGGGACAAAGTGAAGAACAGGGTATCCGACTGAAGTTGAGTCTATCAATCCATTTGCATTACCAGTTTATTAGTTCGGGTTGTGGATCTCAGGGAAGGTCGTTGGGTATTTGGAATATCTTATTCTCGAGTTTTGTGCCTTCGCATCAATTGGTGTACGAGTTAGGAGATCCGGTTGATTGATTTTCTGTTTAACAGTGCTAGAAGGCCGACTAAGCGAAAGTGGCGTGTTGTGGATGTTCGAGGCGAAATTGTTTGAAGTATTTTCGGGTTTGAGGATTTTGTTTTGGGTTCTCACTATGTTGTGGCCGACTTTGGATGGTGCGCATTGAAAGTCATTTGTGGATTGAGCCGACAGTTGGAAAATATTTTATGTTTTATTGAAGCCGACATATGGTCGATTAAATCTTTTGTTGCAGATATATATAAGTGATCATTTATATAATTTTGAGATGCGAATTAAGTGTGCGAAGTATGATGTGAAATTCAGAAGGATAGTAGAGTGATTATGCGCAGTTTCGCTTGTGTATAAAAGGATTTGTGAAGTGAATGAAAGCAAACAGAGCAAAAGAGCAAAATCAGCCAAGTAGGACAAGAATGCGATTGATGAACTCAATTGAAACTGTAATCTGGCATTAGCAGATGCTACTTTCTTAGTTCAAATCTTCTGGATGTAATCCAAAACTTTTGTAAGACAGCGAGTCTTCCTTTTGTATCTGAGAAGTGAGCTCTAGGCAGTGCGCCTAAATGCATGTGCATTCCCCATTTGTAAAACACTTATATTTGAGTACTCAAATTGTGGATTGACCTCCACCGTGGAATCCTTGTGTTATGGTGTTGTGGATGATTGCTTTTTGTGCTTGCATCTTTCTTTCGGTTCAATGCTGTAAGTTATTTAAAGATCAAATTAATAAATTTAAATTTTGCAGAACTGATTCTTGCCCCACCTCTCAGTGTTCCCTGTTTCCAATAGTTAGTACCATGATTTGTTATTATTGATCTATTATAGACAACAAAAATAACATTTATAAGATGAATAAATTGTAACCAACAAACTTGAACACCCAATTCACTCAATGAGAAGACCCACCCCCAAATTATTTTTTCACTTTATAAAATAGTGATTTCTTGAAGCAATTGCCAATAGAGTGTTTTTAATCTCAAATTTACACAGAATATTTGCACAATCCCCTTTGATATCAATATGTGTTTGATATATTAGATGTTCTTTTAGTTACAAGAAAGGAACCAAGAACTGAATACACTATGCTAAGTCTATAACAAAAATAAGTCACCAATTGAAGTACATAAAAACATACAATTTTAAAAAGAAACAAAACTCAAAATGGAGTTTGCATGATATTTATTCAACAAGTATCTAATTAACCTTTAAAATCTTGAAAAATAGGGGCATAAATCCAAAAAATGGATCTTTCTACTTCATAGTCATCAAAAAATAATAAGAGTGAAAAAAATTGACCCCAATTTAAATGTAGATGACTTAGAATGTGGCCTTTAAAGTTTAAGTGCCAAAATGAAAAAAATAGAACTTCCATCTTAGGAGCCTCAAGCATATGATGGAATCGATACATGATGTGACAACCCAATTGGTGTTGTGCCTTTTAAAGTTTAATTGCCAAAATGAAAAAAATAGAACTTGCATGTTAGGAGCCTCAAGCATATGATGGAATCAATAAGTGACGTGACAACTCAATTGGTGTGACTAGCGACATGACATTATTGATTGGGCAATTCATATGATTGGTGTAAATGTTTATTGAAATATCATGTCATTGATCCGGTAAGGTTTTGACACAAGTAGGGTTGATTGACACCACATGGCATTGATGTAGATATACAAAGACTCTAGTAGTGTTACATTAAAATAAAAATATTTAATTAAATTTTTTTTTTTGATGTGCTTAGGTAAGCACTTTGGTGAAGTGCTTTAAAAACATTCATTTAAGTGCTATGAAATTGATTTGAAAGCACTTTGAACAACACTGTGAACATGCCAATATTTATTATTAACAAAAAAATACTTTCTTTAGTTTTTGGGCCACAAATATTCTTACAAAAACATGTTTCAATGGTATGCGTTCAAAATAGAAAAACTAGTAGTGCTTTTAGCTACTTTAGATGCAATGGTGTTGTCTCTTTTCCTCTAAGATGCCTCTATGAAAAGAAACCTACAAAAATTCATTCAATGGACATGAAAATCTCCATAAAAATTTGTTAGAATAGAATTTAACTAGTTTAAGGAAAGAAGTTTTGATATGATGTAAGAATTACATAGCTTCGATATTATATATAATTTTACCATGCATAATTTATCCAAGAACTAAATGTTTAAGAACTAATCATCTAGTCTATTTGCTTGGAGAAAGAGATATAATTTTACACAGCAATGGACAAACAATAAAGTCCATTCCATTCATTTGAAATAACGAAATACACCCCTTCTATTTGTAATAGACTAGAATGAATGTAGAATTTATGACACTAAAATAAATAGATGGTTGTAAGATAAAAATTTAAGCACTTAGTTAAATTCTAAGAACAAGAAGTACTTATTAGATTAACCCATTTAAATTGAACGACTCTAGAATAAATAGGCACAACTTCCAGTGTCTTAGTTGACTTCTAAGATGTAAGGAACCTATAAAGGAAGATAAGACTCCACATAATATTATATGCAATAATGAATTTTAATTAAGAAGAAGAAAATACAAATATAATAAGAATTAAATATATTAATGCTCTTAACTACACTTTGAGGGAGTAATCCTCAAATGAAAAAGCTAATCCAAATATAACATATTCAGGATGTTATATATTTACTAAGTCATTATGATATATAGAACCCAACTAAAGACAATCACTACCTCATATCTATGAAATCAATGCGATATACACAGTCTAACTAAAGAAAACTGCTACTATCTCATATATGTAAGATAAATATTTTATACTAGTTTAACAAAAAAGTGACTTACAAAACATATAAAACAAATACTAACAAACACTTAATACATGTTAGAATAAAGATTCTCAACTTGAAAACCCAAGCATAAACAATAACCCTAAGAGATTAAAATAACTTAAATAAAGTTAATACAAATAAGGTGCATAACTATTTATGCCAACACCTATATCATCATTCACAAGTGAAGAAAATACGATGAACAAACTAACTTGCTACTATTTAAGCATTTAGAACACCTTTTGATCATTTGGAAAACAAACATAAGACAATGAAGAGGTCTTGAAAGATGATTGTCAAAAATTGCTTGCACAAGAAGCAATAAAATAATTTTAGTGAATAAATTATACTTGTAAATTGTATAAATTGTCAAAAATTGCTTGTATATTAATTTTACTTGTAAAGTGTATAAATAGTCTTAGGTTTAGGTTTAGTTTAATGTTTTAGCAATTTATTTTGTAGAAATAATTAATTTTAATAAATAATGTAATAATTATTTTTTAATAGGTAATAACATATTTTACACTTAATATAGTTTTTATAATCATAAATGTTTAAATTTTAATAAATATTCGATTTTTTAATTTTTATATTAGAATTAATTTTATTTTTTTATAATAATAATTTTTAATGTTTTATAATTAAATATTATTAAAATGATCAACTATCTTTTCATATTACCTCTTTCTTTTCTTTTAAAATATTTTTTCTCACCCTAATCATTTTAATTTAAACATTAAAATAAGAAATTCAATCTAAATTTAGATATACCTTGCCTTTATCATGAGTTTGAGTAAGAACAAAAGTTGATAAGTAGGAGGTTTCTTCCATAGCGTGTCAAATTATGATATTGCTATCAGGATTCAACCGTGTAGTTTTCGAGTCAAACTCATTGACCCATGATTCATGTGTAGTGGTTCACAAGAACCCATCTCTCATGATAATGAATGGTCCACTACTCATGAATCATGGGTCAATGAGTTTGACTCGAAAACTACATGGTTGAATCCTGATAGCAATATCATAATTTGACACGCAGTGGAAGAAACCTCCTACTTATCAATTGATGAGCTAAAGGGGCTCTATAATGAATGGTTCATAAGGCATAAAACTTGCTGAAGGTTTTGCAAATGGGGTAGCAAGCTAAGTGGGCTTAACCTTGGGGAAACTTTGTGGTTAAGCGCGCTTGAGCTGGAGCAGTACTGGGATGGGTGACCTCCCGGGATGGACCAATGCTTCACCTTTGTGAGCATCACCTAGATGCAATGAGTGCTAAGTGGACCATTCATTATCATGAGAGATGGGTTCTTGTGAACCACTACTCATGAATCATGGGTCAATGAGTTTGACTTGAAAACTACACGGTTGAATCCTGATAGCAATATCATAATTTGACACGTTGTGGAAGAAACCTCCTACTTATCAATTGATGAGCTAAAGGGGCTCTATAATGAATGGTTCATAAGGCATAACACTTGCTGAAGGTTTTGCAAATGGGGTAGCAAGCTAAGTGGGCTTAACCTTGGGGGAAACTCTGTGGTTAAGCGCGCTTGAGCTGGAGCAGTACTGGGATGGGTGACCTCCCGGGATGGACCAATGCTTCACCTTGTGAGCATCACCTAGATGCAATGAGTGCTAAGTGGACCATTCATTATCATGAGAGATGGGTTCTTGTGAACCACTACTCATGAATCATGGGTCAATGAGTTTGACTCGAAAACTACACGGTTGAATCCTGATAGCAATATCATAATAAGAACAAAAGTTGTCCACCTTGAAGAATTTCTCTTTAAGAGCTATAGATTCTTTATTACCCAATCACTATTACAATTTGAAATATCCTTGTTACAAGTAAACCAGTGGCCTATGAGACATATCCTAATTTTATTTCTTCTAAAGCATGACTCCTATTTTCTTAAAATCAAGTACTTATTGTTAAAAGCATGAAAAAAAAATCCAGTCAAAGAGTCTAATATTTTCTTTCATCAGCATCTCATATCTTTATTGTGCCTCAAAATATAATTGCATGAAACACATACAATAGTCCTTTAAAATTTTAGTAATGGAATGATCTTCATGTGGCAGTTCCAGTAGTTTGTTTTGCAACTACCATTTACCACATACAAGATGTGGCCAATCTCTTTGTAGTTCATCACATTATATCTCTTTATGCAGATCTCATATTAGTTGCTCCATATTCCAAGGAGGAAGCTCTTGAATGGTTTAGAAATTTGGAATTTGGATCCCTTTCCACATGATATTAGAGTTCAAAAAACACCATAGAGAATGTCATTGGAGGTTCATCCATATATTATACTTTTCTTAGGTCCTTCAACCAAGAAATTTCTATGATGATCTATTATATGGGTGGAAGAACCTTGCCCAACGCTCATGAAAGTACTTTACAAGCTAAAATTAGTCCCATTTAGGCTGCTAAATTTTCTCCCAAATTGAACATGCTTCTCTTCTTTAATACTTTTGGTTCCTCTCAAGCTCTAATCTATCCTTATTTGTGTTTTATTAACCCAATTCATAGACCATCTATTATAAGGGATGCCACTCTTAAAATGGGCTATGGTTATCATAGCACCCTTCACTTAGTGGTAATAGTTGAGACGAGATACAAATTAATGAGACGTTTCTATCATTTAGAAGGATGATATTTTATCGATTTAATGAATATATAGGGGTAAAGATGGATGTTGATCAACTCTTTGTTATGGAATATATTTTTATAAGGTTTTTAAGGAATAAATAAAGTGTTAAGAAATTGCATTTAAACAAAGAAAATGGGGATAAAACAAGCTTTTTTTCAAAATATGTTAGGTTCAAGAGAAACTTATTTATGTCAATAAGTGAAAAGTATATAAATATTGGTAAGGGTTAATAGAGAAAGTGGGATTATAGTTGATAAGAATATTTTCAAAGAAAATAGTCAAATATGGAACCACCTAGGGATCCAATGGAGGGATTTTTACTCACAAAGTTTGTGGTTTCTTAAAAATGGATTCTATATTTTTGGGGAGGAACTCTATGCTAGGGTTTCTCTCATCAAAATAAGATCAACACGAATATAATTTTATCAAAATAATCACTTTTCGAAGTTGCATCTCTTAGCATCGACCTAGTTTTGTTAGCAAAATAAAAGCACTGATTTAAGAGGAAGTGATTTTGAAAAAAGGGTTTACTCTAAAGCAATACTTTAAATTTTTTGTAGTGATTACAAAATTACCATTTTTAAGAAGGGGATTTTTTTCCCAATATTAAAAATACAACATTTAAAGTGAACCAATTGATGTTTATCCTTCCAATTCTACTTAGAAGCTTCTAGTGAATAAGGACATCCCAACATCTTGATAAAAGCTTGAGGGAGTTGGATTGTATAAGGGAGGTAGATTTCACTATTGTAGAACAAAGAAAGTACAAATCCATTGTAATTTAGGCCAAGGCTTAATAGCGAGTATAATTACAATGGAATTATACTTCACACCTCATTATATTTATTTAGATTCTAATAATAATTTGGTTGGAGTACATTTTCCACTAGTAATGGTGGTTTTACTCTTTCAAGGGGTTTTTAGGATTAAATATTGTATATACTTCGTATTATAATATTATTTCCTTCCTAAGTGTCATTTATTTTGATTATAAGTAGCACAATCAAAATTTACATTCTTTCCTTTTTGAAACCACTCATAATATTTTAAATCAATAAAGATGTTGCTAGTGGAAAGGAATATTGGATCTCTTCTGGCAGAGTGATCCCCTATCACAACCAATGCCATATCATTGAAGGCGTGACTAGTTCATGAAGGAGCGTGCAATATGAACACGATACCAACTATAGAGTAGGGGGATTTTTCACCCACCCCTAAGGCTCTAGGTCATGGGAGAGTTGAGGGGAAAAAACTGCCCTAAACTACCTTAGATTGAATAATGAATTAAGAAAGGAAAGATGGGCTGAAAAAGGAAGGGCAAACACAACCCTGTTTCCCTTCTGCTAATGATAGGTGTTTTCAGAAACCAGGTGAGTAGGTTGCAAGGGTCCCAGATTGTGAACCTGACAACTCTTTGTTTGAGGACGACATCTCAGGAACCAAACTTTAGTGCGCCACAGTAGAGTTTGAAGGATGCGCCGGCTTCCTGTATGAACAAAGGGTCAGATGATAGAAAAAATGCAAAAGGTCAACTTACTACCCAAATATTGGAGTTTTTCAATTTAATAGTTTGATAGGAAAATGCAAAAATAAGCAGTACACCAAGAAGAATACTTATAAAGATTTTAATGATGAAATGATGAAGAAAGAGAGAGAGAACCAACTTACAGACATTCTAGTTCTCCAACTATAGCTCCAAGCAGACAAACCTGCACCTACACATACAAAATAGGAAGTGTTGGGCTGTGTTTTGAAAACTACCTTAGTTAGATCCTTGTTTTGGTGTTCCCACCTCCACAAACAACTACTATGCAACAATATGGAGAAAAAGCAATAGAGAAGAGAATAGAAATAGCACAAAAAGTAGAGAGCAATGATAGCCTGAATGCTACTCAACAAGATCATAGATGCAAGTAAATGAAAAGACACAATGTTACCTTCCCTGCTATAAGAACTCAAGGTTGATAGAGGAAGGAGAAAGATGATACCACAACACCAAGGAGGTAGAGTTTTGTAAACCTGCAATGACAATGGTGTTGAAGCAAGAAGATGTTGTAGAGACCAAGTAGAAAGATGGTAGCAACAAGATAGAGTGAGAATGAAGCAAGAATGACCAAGAAGTGTTGCAAGAGAGAGAATGAAGGAATCAACTAGAGAATGTAAGAGAGTGAATAAAGAGTGACAAAATGAATTTTGAATGGATAAAATGGAGGCAAAGAGTTATTTTTCATTGGTCAAGAGTCAACAAGAGACGTTACCTCCACAAACAATCAGGAAGTGTAATGTTTCTATAGATTCTAAAGGTAGGAATTTGTCACGACGATAGCGCAACACGCACATGTTCCCAGCAAAAATTCCTCCACCAACACAAAACAACATGGACATGTGGGAAGATCAGGTCGAAGGCGATGGGTTTTTGCATCATCGAACTTGTAAGGCTAAGGTAAGGGTAAATTAATGGGAAATTTACCTAGGTGCAAATTTATGCCATTACATTTTTCCCCCACTTTAGCGAGCATACATGTCAGTGCGTATGTGAGCTAAAGTAGAATGAGATTGAAGAGAATATAGCAATATTGTCTAGGAAGAAGATCTTTGATCCAACATACCTAGATGTGAAAGAGGGAGCTCCACCAAGATGCGAAGATGACACGGATCTCCGATCTCACCAAAAACATATTAGGCTGCAGGAAAAACATGTTAGGCAAAAAAGATAATCATAAGAAACACATTCATAAGACACAAGAAGACACAAGCCAGCATGATAAGACAAAGTCTAATTAGATAGACACAAGACACACACTGATAAGGTAGATAAGCCCGTGGCTGCTCCAAATTGTGTTGCAGGATAGTCACAAAAAAGAAGGGTCTAGTCAAGTTAACCCCAAGCTAGACGCCAAGATATAAGATGTCTAACACCAAGACTCACGACATCAAATATCAGATAAAAGACACATGTTGCAAGATACCAAAGAATTCTTTTGAGAAGAAAGCTTTCAAGGGGGGTTCCTTCGGCAGGGAACCCTTCAAGACACCAAGGGGCCCATTTAAAAGAACACTCCAATTGAAAGACACCACATTTTTTGCAAGTTATATTATCATCAAGGAATCCTTTTGAAAGATATTTCATCAAGGAATATGTTGGAAAGAATGCTGAAAGATATTTCATCAAGGAATTTGTTGGAAAGAATGCTCTTTTTTCAAAGGAAAGTTTCCAGATTCTTTCATTTTAGAAAAAGTGCTCCTTTTTCAAAGGAAAATTTTTAGACTCATTCACTTACAAAATCCTTTTCAAAAGAAAATTTTATCCAAGAGTCTTGAGAGAATACAACATTTTGGAAAATGAGGGATTTCAATAAGGATGATTTCATGAAGGAATTTATTTTAAAGAAATTTTACACCAAGGAATCCTTTTCAAAAGAATTCACCTTATTGAAAATTAGAATAGCATGGTAGCCCCTCTTAGGATGGTGTGTGCTGCAAAGAGGAGCACATGACATCCTAAGGAGAGAAAGGAGAGGCATACATGTTGTGGTATGTTGTCACACATGCGAGGGACAACACATAAGAATTGCAATATCAAGAAGCATACAAAAATGAAGAAATCAAGAGACAAGGGGATTTGAGAATTCGGGTTTAGATCTATTCATATATTCAAATAGATAGATATAATATGGTATACGTATGAACGGTCATCAATCCCCAAATTTCTCTAAATATGAAGAAGAGAACATAAAGACAAAGTATTTATATAAAAAATGGGTCAACATTGAAGAAGGCCTAAATGCCCCCAATGCTTTGCATTGTCCCCAATATCGAAAATAAATTTTATGACACATAGAAGAATTATGATACAAATAGAAGAAGTGTCCGATAAATTTTTCGTACTTGTATCCAAGCACCTACAAGGGTAGCAAGGGTCCTCTAGACAGGATCACAAACATAAAAATACAAGTATGGGGAACACAAACACAAACAAATCTAATCTATAGATAAAGAAGAGGTACCACCCTAGTCCTCATCGACTAGCAGGTCGTCCTACTCCCAATATAGATCATTGTGGGGAGGGAGGACAGGCCTAAAAGGGTGGGATAGTGAGGGCAATACCCTTCAAATTTCTTTCAACAAGGGCCAAGGAAGAAGGTCCTTTAAGGTCTTCTTCATCGAGCTCTTGTGAAGCAAAAGTCATCGATCTTGCAAAGATCAAAGATAGAGCCAGGATATCTTCCACCGAATTAAACACACAATTTACTAGAGTGCCATGTTTCAACCGGGTGGGAGAAGGGTGAGACACCTGAGAGTCATTACCAACCTCATCAAAAGGGGCAGTGAAAAACTCTGGGGACGTGGGGGTTGCCTCTATCACGAAGATAACACAAGCCAAGACAAAACCAACTTTTGAAGAAGGTGAACCCTTCTTCTAACCTCCACTTGTAGCGAGGCCATCCACCATCTTGCACTTCAGTGGAGGATGTGGAATCCCCACATAAGAAGTGAAAACAAAGGAGGAAGAAGACAAAGCTGCAACAAAAACCACCATTGTATTCAACATGTCTATGGGCTATGAGAAAAAAGGGATATTCGAGAGGGACATCAAGAGAGGGGGCTCCGTAGAGGGAGAAATGAAAACTTGCACCCTTTTGGGGTGAGCCTCATTAAGAATCACCAAAGGAGCCAAAAGCAAGATGAGCAATGGGAATTGAGGTAGAAACAAAAAAAGGAAGAACAACAATAGAGGATGTAGAGATAGACGCCACTGACTCTCCCTCCATTTTTTGCAAGGCATTGTGCTCTGTGACCAAAGCCTTTCACTTGCACTTGCGCTAACACATAGGCTAGTTACGTCAACTGTGGGCACTAGAAGACGCGACCTGAGAATAGACTAGAGGCTATTGCTCAACCACAAGAGTATCCTCCATAACTATTTTTGGTGGAAGGATGGTCTCTTGGGCAAGAGCAGGAGGAGGAAGCATAGGAGCAAAAATAACCACATGAAGAGAAACAAACACAGGCGCCTCAGTGGCGGGCCTTTTCCCATTCTCTACCTTAGGGGTAGGTGGAAGAACAGTAGGAGGTCACAGAGGCCGAAGCACAGGAACAACTCCACGAGAAGACTTACCCTTGCCATAAACAGTGGTTGAGGTATTGTGGGTAGCACAAAAAGCCCAAAAACTTAAATGCTTTGCTTTCTACCATGTGGGCACCATCACACTTCCCACGTGGGGCATAGGAGTGGGAGTCAAAGATGTTGCAACCATATGAGAAGCAAGAGCATATGGAACCAAAGACACATAAGGAGAAGGCTTTAGAGCATGAGCAAGCTTCCCCTTTCCCTTTAACGAGATAGAAGCTGCAGTTTGTTGTTGTGCTATCATAGAGGCTTTTACAAAAAAATCATAAGGAGACACTGGATAGCTAACCTTTGACGATGAGCCCCCAATCTTATATTCAACATAAGCCTTACATAATAAATCTCCTCTTGGAGGGAGAGGTCTAACCGGGGCAGGCCAAAAGTGATCCAGTGAGAAGCCCCCACATGATACCAGTAGTTTATAGCTAGTGTCATGCACCACATGTACAGTGTCTTCATGGGGGAAATTTAAGAATTTATGGACTACAAAGGTGACACCATTCACAGAGGCCAGCCAAGAAACGCCTAGACTGACTCTAAATAGGTTAGACTTTGGGATCACAACAAATGACACATCAACAACCTTGGGTCCTACCAAGACTGATAAAGAAATAAAAACCATATGGGAAATAGAGAGTACATCGTGGGTACGAAAATGGTCTACGACTCTTCATATCTCTCCTTATGTAAACTATTTATGAATAGAGTTTCCTCCATTATCACGTTTACCCAACACGTCAGATCAACTAAGGCGCCAGTCATGTCGTTGCCATTAATTCTTGTAGGTATGCATAACTAGGAAGGATCCTTGTTTAGAGGCACATCATGTGAGGTGAAGGTTATATTAGGCATTGTACTCGCATTTTCAAGAGGAGGGATACACATGAACGAGACCATGTTCACGTACTTAGATGGAACTAGCCTAGAAGATGTAAAAGATTGTGTTTAGCAGATAGTGACCTACCTAGATTCCATTTTCAAATATCCAAGGGTCCTTCTAACTACGTATCTAGGGGTTGTAGATTGGGTTGCAAAGCTACATGCCTTGCGACACATGAATCTACAACACACCTAGGACATGAGAGAAAGATTCTCGATACCAAGAAATGAAAATGAGGACGTTCACATCAGGTTCACCAAAAATGTAGAGTAGGGTGATTTGTCACCCTAAAGGCCCTAGGTCATGGGAGAGTTGAAGGGAATGAATTTCCCTAAACTACCTCAGATTGACTAATGAATTAAGAAAGGAAAGACAAGTTGAAAAGGAAGGGAAAACGAGACCCTGTTTCCCTTTTGCTAATGATAGGTGTTTTCAAAAACTAGGTGAGCAGATTGTAAGGGTTTTAGATTGTGAACCAAACATCTTTCTGTTTGAGGATGGCGACGCGAGAAACAAAATTCACCGCTCTGTATCAGAGTCTCAGGGATGTGCTAGTGTCTTGTACAAACATGAGGTTGGATGATAGATAACAACACACAAAGTCAACTTACAACTCAGATATTGGAGTTTTGTAATTTAACAGTTTGATAGGAAAATGCAGAAATAAGGAATACACCAAGAAGAATACTTATATAGCTATTCTAATGATGAAATGATGAAGAAAGAGAGAGAACCAGCTTACGAATGGTCCAATTCTCTAGCTATAGCTCTGAGCGAACAAACCTACACCTACACACACAAAAATAGGAAAAGTGTTGGGCCGTGTTTTGAGGTTTGCCTTAGTTAGAACCCTGTTTAGGTGTTCCCACCTCCATGGACAACCAGTATGAAACGATATGGATTAAAAGCGATAGAGAAGAGAATATAAATGATACAAAATTAGAGAGCAATGACAACCTAAATGATACTCTACAAGATGATAGATGCAAGCAAATGAAAAGACACAATGTTACCTTCCCTGCTATAAGCACTCAAGGCTAATAGAGGAAGGAGAGAGATGCCACCACCACGCCAAGGAGGTAGAGCTTTGTAAACCTACAATGACAATGGTGTTGAAGCAAGAAGATGCTATAGAGACCAAGTAGAAAGATAGTATCAACAAGATAGAGTGAGAATGAAGCAAGAATAATCAAGAAGTACTACAAGAGTGAAAATGAAGGAATCAACTAGGGAATGTAAGAGAGTGAATTTAGAGAGTGATAAAATGAAGTTTGAATGGATAAAATGGAGGCAAAGAATCATTTTTTGTCAATCAAGACTTGGTAGGAGGCGTTACATCCAGAAGAAATCAGGAAGGGTAACATTTCTACGGATTCCAGACACAAGAATTTGCTACGATGATAGTGCAACGTGCAAATGTTTATGTAGTGCACATGCGTATTCAACAAAATTCCTCCACCAACACAAAACAACAGGGACACATTGGAAGATTAGGATGAAGGCATTGGGATTTTTCATCATCATAATTGTAAGGCTAAGGGTAAATTAATGAGAAATTTTCCTAGGTGAAAATTTACACCATTACACCAACATTATTCTTAAGCGCAAAGAGTATTGGGAGATAATAAAAAATAGTGAGAAGCTATATTATCCAAAGTAATGATGGGGGGACTTAGGAAGACACATTGTACACAAAATAGGTAGCCCAAATATTAAAAATGTTGATAATATAGATCATGTGAATGTATATTTTGATGGATGGGTTAAGTGTGCCAATTTGAAGATCAACACTATGTCAAATTGAATGCTTGTTTATGAACCAATAATTATTGTTTTTAAGGTTAAGCATATGTGTTCTAATGTTGATGAACCAAACTATAGCTAGAGACCACTAGCATGCATGCATTTATACTAGAGAAGAAATATCAAAGTGATATTAAGGAAGCATGCCAATTTTTTGCATGCATGCTTTAATAACATTCCTAGAGATGTATTATATAAAAATAATTAGAACATACTCGTGGTAATGTTCCTAGTAATAAAATTATTAGTGAAATTGTTTCAAGTTTTGAGGATTTTTCTAGATCTACTAGTTTGTAGGAAGTCAAGTTAATCATGTGGAATTTGTAGACATACAAACAATAACAATGTAGCATATTGTAATTATCTATGAGCACATGAAGATGCTTCTAGGTAGGTTAGAAGTCTTATGAAATCACTTGGAGAGAAAAATACATCATTAATGATATCCAAAAGATACAACTATTTGCAACCATGTTGAGAGTGAATGCACAAGATTGATACATGTCCTATGATATGGATGACATAAAGAATGATTTAATTGAGTTAAAGGACTTGATGAGTTCAAATATCTAGAGATGTCTCATTAGAACACTTATATGCTGAAGGAGGTCAATGAACAAGCGAGCGGGTCTACGTGTTGATATGATCAATGCTTGAAGAAGTTCTATTCTAAAATTCCTTTGATGATTGATGATATGATACAAAAGAATGGTACATTAGTGGCCTTACTATGCACATCTTAAGATCATTAGCCCAACAATCATTTCCAACACACAAGAAATCCCTAGAGACCATCTTGCGCTTGGAAGTCCTAAGAGAAAAATCTTATAGATCCACCATGCAACTCAAAAATTATATGTGTAGACACCTAAAAATATCTAACACATTCTTCAAAATTCATCATTTCCTGTCATTGCCGCTAATCACCCCTTCATCACTATTAATTAAATAATTTTCACTTACTTGATTAAACTAACCCATTTCCCACTTTAATTAAATAATTTTTAATTATTTAATTATTTTCTAAATTTTTCCTCATCCACTATAATTAAATAATTTTCCAATTATCCTTCCATCTCCATAGTTAAATAATTTTTAATTATTTAATTAAATATTGCATTATCCTTCTATCCACATTACTAAATAATTTTTTAATTATTTAATCAAATCATACATTCCTCTCATCTCCCATAATTAAATATTTTTTAATTATTTAATTAGCTAATTATTCATCCAAAATTAAATAAATTATTTAATTTATTTAGTTTGCACATTCCTCTAAAATTAAATAAAATCATTACTTTATTGATTTCCTAATAATAGAAAATCCTCTATATTCTTCAAATCCTAAATTTAGAGCCCATATATAAATTTAGTGAACTTTGCTAAATTTAGTGAGCTGACTGAAATTCAACCCTAGTTCTTTCTCACTCACTCCACTTCATCTATCCATGCAACCTAATGCACGTTCCTCATGATCTCTCATCAATCCTCATCTATTGATCTCATTTCACATCTCACATTGTTGATCCGATATCCCTGAAATCTTTAAATCATGCATCCTTTGATCATTCAGTCTCTCCTCAAATTGGCATCCAAACTAAACTCAATTTTTATCACGCTTCTGAATAACAAGGCTATGTTAAGGTTTTATGAGAAATCCACATATCATCATAATAGCATAATTTTATACTTTACAATGGAACAAGAATAGACAATTTTTCGGTGGAGGTAAAGTTGATTAGACTAGCTTCATTTACATTATTATTGACTTTCATTTTGATGTGCACACACTTCATTGAGATTAGGTCTATTTGATCATTGGATTTGGGATTCTTGATTATTGTTGTTGTCTCCTATTTCATTGAATTCACTGATCATCAATTTACTTTTATTCACATTCTGGCACGCCCAGTGGGACCCACGTCCCTGATTTGATAGTTTGCGTTAAGTTTCTTGAAGTTTGTAGGTTATAGGTGTATAATGATACAATTGAACCCCAAACAACACATTTGATGTTACAAGATCACATTTGATATTAAAGGCTCACATTTGATGTTACAAGCTTGTATTTGATGTTACAAGCTCATATTTGTTGTTACAAGTTCACATTTGATGTTATAGGCTCACATTTGATGTTATAGGCTCAGATTTGATGTTACAGGCTTAGATTTGATGTAATAGGGTCATATTGATGTTATAGGCTCATATTAGATGTTATAAGGTCACATTTGATGTTATAGGCTCATATTTGATGTTACAGGCTCATATTTGATGTTATAGGCTTATATTTGATGTTACAAGCTCGCATTTGATGTCACATGCTCATATTTGATGTCACAAAATCATGTTTGGTGTTACATGCTCATATTTGATGTTATAGGCTCACATTTGATGTTACAAGATCATATTTGATGTTACAGACTCACAATTGATGTTATAGGATCACATTTTACACTATAGACTCACATTTGATTCTATGTGTTTTCTCTGTCACCAGGTTCAATTTTCCACAAATTGGCACAATTGATAGTAAAATCTGCAATCGATTGTAGATCAAAGTAATTGAAGGTAAAATGACACAATCGATAATTACAGTGACACTTTTAATAAATATAGTGACACATCTAATCTAATTTTGTTATTTTGATTTTCCAACCCTAACATTTTCTTGAGGTTTTAGAACTAATATATTTGTGTAGCTTGGCAATCGCTAGGAGAAGATTAGTAAAAGTAAACTACTAACGAATTTGATGCAAGATAAAATTTTCAATTGCTTTGATTTCTAAATTAGTTCACACTTCGATTGAGATATAATTAATAAATTCTATGTCGTGTTTGGTAAGATTCTAGTGCGTATGCTCTCTCCTTGCACTTTGTGTGAGCCTGGAGATCAAAATCACTCTTAGTTTACATTTTTTCAAGTACACCCAAGGAGTGCTAGTAAAGTATGCTCTTCTCTTGTGCTTTGTGCAAGCCTGGGAATAAAAATGCTAGCATCTTCTTTTTATTTTACAGTAGGAGGCCTACTTGGGGATTTCATCCCCCCTAAGGAGACCTGAACCACATTTATTGACGAGGTATATAAAGGGGGGATAATTAAAGTTGTACCTCTAGGTGTGGCCAACGTCATTCAAGCCAAGCCGCAAGACCCTCGGTCCATCAAGACTTGTTTGGTGAGGAGAAGAGGGGAGACACCCCTTGTCTCGAGAACTATCATACATGTTCACTTTTCTCGAAATTAGTATGAACCTTTGTTATTAGAGACCTAAGACCGATAATCATTAATCTAGTTGAGGTGCAAGGTACAATATCATGCCTAAAGTTACTCAACATGTATTGTCCTGAGGAGACATAAAATTTCTTTGGAGATGTATAAACCTACAAGGAAAGGAGGAAGGTGAACCCTTGTGCCACCAGAGACCTATCTATTCCATTTTGAGATTGGAGTGTGCTTCAACATAATCCTATGGTATTTTATTACTTGGGTCCACACTAGTGTGACACACCCTTATTACTAGCTAGATTGTACTTCTTGGCATGTTTTTATTGTGAAGACTAGTGAATATGAAACATACCACTAACTTAGAGTTAGTTTCTATCTTGTATGTTGTTTTATTTCTTTCCAAATACTTGTCAAATAAATCAGTCCAACACTTGTCAAACAAATCAACCCAACAATTTGTCATAATTAGTCAACAAAACTTACAAAATTTCACTTACAAACATAATTACACATTTGATAGCTATTGTGGTGCATTTACTTCTATAATGGTGATTTTGATTATTCTATAGCACTTGTGATTATCCTTTAATGCATTTGACTATAGTGAGTCGCATTTGACTATACATTGACACATTTGATTTGTAACATTGTACATATGACAATACTTTATCACACTTAATTTGAGACCTAGTTTACTTGCTTTGACAACCTGAAACCATTTTTTGGCAAACTGGTGCATTTGATTATTTTGATTCGTATCTGATTTGTATAATTTCACATCTAAATGGACTTTGTCACATCTAATACCTACTTTGGTGCATTTGATAAATACATTGTCACATTTGATAAATACTGTAGCGCATCTGGTCAGTATCAATCTTATTTGCCTTTTGAGCTTCCATACCATTGGTCAAACTTTCAGGTTGTCACCCATGCAGACTTATAATAGACCTAAGGTACCCCAACTGAGTCCATGATCAAAATATTGGCTCAAAATCCATAAATTATACCATTCTTTACTACCCCAACTTGGCAAGGTCATAACTCCTAGCTTGATGGTCGAAATTATGACTTTTTTACATCATTGGAAAGATCTCCAAGATCTCTAATTTCACTCCCTTGAAAAGAATTCCTTTGGAAACCATTTCAAAGGATTGATGATATTCTTGACCCCAAATTCCAATGTGAAGGCCTCTAAAAATGTGATTTACCGAAACATAGAAAATACTGAAAAAATCAATTTTTGACATTTTTCATTTTTGCTTGTACCAACACCACCCAAGTGCTTCTAAATTTATACCAAATAATTAGTCATCCATTTTTTATCTCACACATCATTCACAAAGGTTTTGAGAATTTTTCTCCACATAGAAAGCTCATGGAATCCAATCAATGTGAGTCAAACATTACTACAACCATGGTTGATACTCAACATGGGTTTTCCATACCTTTTCATGTGTTCAAATCAAATTTTTACCAACCCCATTGCAATCCCCATCATGGGTTATGCCTACTTTGGAGAACACACACATCCCAAGTCATCCACAATCTTCCACATTCAACATTCCTACAAACAAATACATCCCAAATCATTCAAAATCTCCCTCATCTAACATTCCACAACATCAATTATACATTCCACAAAATCAATAATCTATTCCATCTAAAATTTCACAACAACAATCATCTATTCCACAATATGAAAATCATTCAGCCAATACATCTAACATCTCACAACAAAAAATATATATCCCCCAATATTACAATCATTCATTCAATACATCCAACATCTCACAACAAAAATTATCTATCCCCAAATATCATAAGCATTCATTCAATACATCTAATATTCCACAACATCAATGATTTATTCCTTCACATTTCACCATTGAACCTCAAACTAATATGTCCATCAATACACCCACTAATGGCTTGGCATCACAAATACAAAGCTTGTATCAAATTATTATTGACATTTAATTGGGACAAATAAATAAAAGCTACACTCTTGAAGACATTTTTCCTTATTCGTTCGATAGAACATTGCCTATGATTCCTTTCCATCACAACTTTGAAATGCCAAATCTTGACAAATACAAGGGAAGAGGAGATCCATGAGAGAACATACGAGAATTATACATAGCTTTCTTAGAGGTTTCCTGTAATGGCACATTATTAATGCACATTTTACTTAGAAGTTGAGGACAAGCAATATAATAGTTCTCTCATTTACCGCATGGCATCAAGAATTTTCATGAACTAGCCAAAAAACTCATCAGTCATTTTTGCTATAACACTGAACATGAAATATCTATGGTTGACTTATGCAACACTAAACAAAAGAATCATTCATTGTCTTCCTACAATGATGGTGGAACATGACAAGCAAATGCTCATGGCCTCTACTTAAAAAATAAATTATGAGTATTTATTCAAAATCTAGACTAGGAGATGTGATTTCACTTACAAGTCCAATGTGCTAACACCTTTGACAAGATTATAGAAAAAGGGATAACTATTAAGAAGGTTCATATCACTAAGGGTCTTATGAGAATCTATAAGGAAAACAAGGAAAATGGCTCTAAATCTAATAACAAACCTCCCATGTGGGCTAAAAACTGTGTGAGGGGGAAAATCATAGAACATAAATGAGACAAAATGTAAATGAAATAGAATCTAACCTAAATAAAAAACACAAATCCTTGATCTATTCCTTCACTCATGAAATGACTTTCTAAGCTATTGAAAACACAATTGAAATCCCACGTTTATCACAATGAAATTTAAGGCAAAGTAAAGTTTACCATCCCATTTCAGAGTGTATTTGCCTAACGTCAAGTTGTTCATATCACTGTGAAGCCTCCATTGTTGTGTTGCGAGAAGCTTTTGATGCGTTACATGTTGGTTGATTGAAGAAAAAGTTGAAGCTCTATCAATGGTGATTAGGAATATTGGCAGTACTTCGTTGTGCAAAATGAGTTGATTCTTCGATCCTTATTTGTGAGGAAAGAGGTTTGTTATATAGAAATTGTGATTTGAAATGGATAATTAGGATTAAACAATGTTGAATCAAGATCGACGGTTGAAGGCTGTTGAGAGGATTTAGACATGAATAATATGTGCAAAATAGATTACACAATTTGTGTGAATGAAGAAATATTGTTGAGCAATTTGTGAGATTGATGAAATAGGTGGAGCAACTTGTGTAATTGAAGAAATCAATTTGAGCCTTCAATGGGATTGAGGAAATTATGCAGAGTGATTTGTGAGATTGAATAAAGTTGGTGAGGAAATCATGTTGAGAGCAATTTGCTCAAAGTTGATGAGGATAATTCAATTAATTGATTTAATTAATCAATCCTTTTTGGGAGTTGAACGTGCAAATCAAGTTTGACTTTTGCAAACAAAGTTGAATTAGTTTGATTTGATTTTTGATTATAATTTGAATAGTTTTATTCAATTTATTCAAATTTGGAGGGAAAGCGAGTTAATTAAATTATTATGAGTTAATAATTCAATTGACTTAGGGGAATAAAGTGATTTAGTGATGTAATTAAATAATTGGTTTTATTTAACTAATCAGGATGAAATAAAGTGAGATTAGGACTTTATTAAATAAATTTAATTTATTTAATTGGTCAAAAATGATGAAAAGTGAATTAATTAAACAATGTTGTACTATTTAATTAATAGAGGAAATAGGGGTTTTAGGTCTTTATTAAATAAATGGACTTTATTTAATTAGTCAAAAATGGTGAAAAGGTGAATTAATTAAACAATGTTGTACTATTCAATTAATAGAGAAAATTAGGGTTTTAGGACTTTATTAAATAAATGTAATTGATGTGAAATGCAGTGATGTATGCTGATAATGATGCCGATGATGTGAAAATGTTGTTAAAAGTGTGTGATAGGTGTTAGGTCAATTTTACATGTATAGATTTTCCCCTTCTTTGATGCAAAGTATTGGTTGCTTTGTTTCAAAGATTCAATGTTAAGTTCAAGATTAAAAAAAATTATGCCCCACTGTGCCTCGACGGTCAACGAAATGATGGTAGGACTCCGTGTTTCCCCCTCGAGAGGTTGATTGAAAATTTTAATTTTGAGGTCAGGCTCACAACACTATTCTTTTTCAATTCAAATGAGGAGAGGACAAACAAATAGGTTTATAGGTCCCTCGTTGCTTGTTTCAATGTTCCCAGGAAGTCCTAATTTGAATGTAGGAAGGTTCCCTAAGTAAAAATTAGGGTTTTCTACGTAAAATTTAGGGTTTTTGAGGGTTAAAATAGGCAATTAAGGTTCTAATTACCTCATTTGCGCTTTGATCCTATAGTGAATTCTAGCCTCTGGATTTCTCATTTTGTCAGTTTTCAAGGAGCAATGCCTAGGATTCAGGGAGCCCCGCATCATTCAGACTTGGTTCAAGAGTTTGGATGGCCCGCAAGTGTTGGTGCCTTGGTATGTACCCTCTTGCCTCTCATTTTCATATGCTCATGTTCTCGTAATTCATGCACAAAGTCAAACTAGTTAGAAGCATGGTTTGTAGAATTTCAAAGCATTTGCTTCGGTTTTAGAGCTTTTTTGTTTTTGAAAAGCTCGCTCTTACAAAATTTCTACACATTTGACTTATATCTATGCTTTTGACCTGGACTTTCACCTTTGCAGTTTGTTTTTTCTCTACTTTTGCGCTTTTGATTGCTTGGTTTTATTTTCCGCGCCTTCGTGATAAGTTTGCACTCTTGAGTAACATTTGCACTTTTGATTTTGGCACACTTGATGTTTTCCATTGCTTTTGCAAAATTTTCCTCGCACTTGCCTTGCTTAACCTCTTTTGTCAATTACTTCATTGCTTTTGCTAAATTTTTCTCGCTTTTGCCACTTTTTGGAAACTAAGTTTAGTTTCTTGTTGTTTTTGTGTCATTTTTTATGTTCAGAGCGGAACCCTAACATCATGGGTTAAAATGATTGCAGGTGGTCCTTAAACCACTATAGTTGAGGGAGAGACGACCTCAAGATCTATTTGATCTGATTTCCCATTTTGATGTTTTGGAGCAAGATTTCCTAGATACGGTTGGATTACGTCATATTTTTTACATGCCTCCCATCCAATCTCACACAACAATGATGACTGCGCTCGTGGAGCGGTGAAATTTAGAGACTTCTTCATTTCATTTACCGATAGGAGAGGCCACCATTACCCTCAAGGATGTGTTGAGGATTCTCTGCATTCCTATCCATGGTGAGCTCATGACATACCATGTTCGATGGGGTACTCGTGCCATGTGGTGTGTGCTTGGTGTTAGACACTTTGAGGTTCGACAGTCCGAGATTTATTTATCAGAGTTTGTTGGTAGTGTGGGCTCTATTTCCCTTGTCTTGTGTGGTTTGATTTCGGGGCTAGTTGTTCCTGATAGGAGAGGTCATCAGTTCCCTATTGGATGGGTTATTTGTATTGATGGTATGTTTGAGCATGGGACTAGATATGCATGGGGTCTTTGTCTTCTCACCCATCTCTACAAAGATATGCATGAGGTTGCATATCAGGGTGGGAAATCCATTTCTACAGGCGTTTGTCTCTTACACGTATGGGATTGGGAGCACATTGCAGTGACGTGGCCTGATGGTATACATGATCATGTTGATAGTGATCCATACTCTTATCATTATGGAGATTTTCTTTATTATACCTTTCCCAAGGATCTTCTGTACTGGCGATGTGTGTTTGATGACATGCCTGGCTTTGTTTGGAGGCCTTGTATGGATTGTGATGCATGGCCGGAGGATCAAGAGCAGCTAGTGTATTTTTGGCAGACCAGATGGTTGATTGGTCACTCTCCCTCTCTTCTAGAGTGATACTTACCTGACAAAGTGTGTAGGTAGTTTGGAGAGAGACAAGGATGATTTCTTGATACATATGAGGCTCGGTTTGGTCGGACTACCAAAGAGGTCCGAGTATGGGGTCATTTGGAAAACATAGATGCTATGATCGTTGCTTTTAGAGCACTTTCCTCAATCGGATGGGGTTGGCCAATGGGTCTAGCAGATTTGGGCACTACTCTTGATTTTGATTAGTGGTGGGCATGACATTTACCATTGAGATTTATAGATCTTGGCAGTGATCCCGCATTAGGCAGAGTAGGCATTATAGGTCAGCGCAGGGAGTGGCAACGTATCGAGGTTCTAGCCGAGCGACTCGGTTGAGCCCGGCAAGATGGAGCACAGGGTGGTCAAGGTGATTAGATGCCTCAAGCTCAGGGACAGGTTCCAGGTTCCCCTCCTCCACTAGGAGACAGAGCAATATTATTAGCGCAAATGACAACCATGAGGGATGCAAAGGTAGTGCAATGATAGGCTGCAGACGCTCAGGTTGCTACTATGAGTGCTGAGAGGGATAGAATGAGGGAAGAGTGAGACAATGAGAGTGGGTAGTGACATGCTGTAGAGGCTTAGTTACAAGTGATTATGACAAAGAGATATACTCTTAGAGCAGAGCGTGATACCCTTTGTGCAAAGCAAGATCAATTGTTACAACAGGCTACATACTATTAGACTCTCTATGTTTCCTTTGTTCCTTGAGCTCAAATATGACCAATATTTGGAGAGCCAAGTATCGCTACTGTTGTTGAGGAGCGAGGTGATCAATCAGTTAGATAGCCAGATCCAGATGGTGGTGCACAAATTGGTCTATAGAGTCCTCCTCTTCTTGTCAGGCAGTGTTATACTTGATCTTTATTACGTTGTTTCTTTAGAGACTTATATTGTATACATGACTTTGTATATATTCATTGGCTCAGTTGAGGCCTCGTATATATGTATATTTTTTTATTATCCTACCACACATATTTCCATGATGACGATGTACTATGACATTCTCCTTTTTTTGATGATGATATATATGAGATATGGCTTCTTTGATTTGGCATCATTATGTGTTTATGTGATGATCATGGATGATTATGTATGATGATGTATGTTTATATATGTTTTTGTACTTTTCTGATGTATGCATATGATGTGAATGGATGGATTGATCATATCGATTTGACATGATGTTGATATATGATGGATGGATGCCCCATACATTGTACATGATATTTTTATTGCTTTATTATCATCATGTTTTATATTAATGACATTGTGGATGCAGGATGGATATGGTACTAATGATATTGTGACGCAGGATGGATGTCACTTAAAAGAAATATTTGATGATGGATAGAAATTTGATGTTGTTAGTACTGATGAGTATTGCTTTCGCTTTGCTTGGAGGCTTCATAGTTTGATCAATCTTGTTTGATGTAGAAAAAAAATACTATGCACTAGGGTATAACCAAGGTGACTTTGTATCCATTGCATGGACTATGAATCAACATACAAAGAATATTCTTTCTTGTACCAAACATACAAAAACTTTTTTTAAAGTATATAGTTGATTTGTGTTAAAACCTTTTGGACCAGTTACACAAAGAGGTATAGAATACCTAACATGCACATGCTACACGAACTACTTCAAAACAAACTTCCATACACTCAATAAATAAAGTATTCACCATGTTGATCATGTATCACAAAAACATCTTATAAATAGAAAACCGAAATGATGCTCAATTTCCCCCATTCCTTCTTCTTTAATGCTTATGGACATCCTCAAGAGATCTTGGGAATGAGTCAATAAAATAAATCACAAAGATAAAATTATAAAATGATAAAAACAAAGTTGCAATATCACTTGCCATATTTGTTTGGGGTGGGACTATTATCCGGTGTTGATCATGTCTATCACAAGAATGGATCCATTGAGGCATACCTCAGGATGTTGTTGGTGACTTTTTAAAAAGATAGGTAGTTACTACTCTGACATTGTTTTATTTTGTTTTGTAATCAAAGCTTTGCGATTGTTTTCTTGAAAGTCCTAGCTTTTGGTGTTTTCTCTATTTGTTTGTTTGTTTTGTCAAAGGTTGAAGATGACGATTTGTTTATTATGGATGAAAAGTTTATTGCAGATTGTGACAATGGAGATAGGACTAAATTTGATTTTTTGAATTTTATGATATTATTTTTGTTGTTTTCAGGGGACTAACCTAGGGCCTCGGGGCTCATCAAAGATAAGCCTTTCTTACGTTGTATACGCAAAGGCTCATAGTTCTCTTGGTCTAAATGTTTTTTTGGATTTTTCTGCTTTGTGAATGTTTTTGGATTTTGTATTTTTGAATGTTTTTGGATTTTGTATTTTTTTGACTAATTTGAAATAAAGCATGATAGAAGCCTAAGGGGACTAACCTAAAGGCTTGGGGGCTGATCAAGGATGAGCCTTACCTACGTTGTACATGCATAGACCACTCAGTTCAACCGTTTGAATCAAAGCATAAACTTGTTTTTGGGATAAACAACATTGCTAACTTGGATTGATATTCCACTTTCGTTTCTAGATGATATGTTGCAATAAATCTACTTGAACTAGTTGTGGAGTTCAAGAAAATGTTGATATCTTAGATTGTTTTGAGTAAAGGAATAATCCAACGATGTTTTTTTTTATGTTTTCAAATATTTTTGATTTTTTGATTTTGACCATGATAGGATGTTCATAGATCTAATCCTTTACCAACTTCAAGAAGTTGGCCCCAGTTGGAGACAAGACTACTTTCCTTAATCGGTAACAAGCCATGGTTGGATACATGTTTTATTATGAGATGAACGAGTGGATGTTGTGGATAACACTGATAGATAATGATACGAGTCTTATTCAAACATAGTGCATGTTTTCTAGGTTTTCACTACAGTACCCATTCTATGAGTGCCACAAGGTGGTTTTCGCTCAAAGAATGTTTTATTTCTCTTTACTATTTTTCTTGCTTTTTGATTTTTTATTTTTTTTTTGATATTTTTCATTTTTTATTTTTTTTTACCCTTTTTCTTGGGGTATTCTGACATGCTTGATGTGTAGAACTTCTTGAGGTGGTTTTGTTTAGCGATTTAGCTAAAGGTTCTCCTTTAGGAGTAGCCAACTAATATACCCCAGAACTGTAGCTTGCTATACTGATAAATAGGCCTAACCAGTTGGGTTCAAATTTGCCTTTGTCATCCTAATTCAGTTGTACCTTCTAATTCTCCTCGAGGACCAAGTCACCAACCTGAATTTTTTGTCTTTGATTTTCTTATCATATCTTCATTTGAGCTAATTCTAATAAACCTGATGATGGTTTAATGCACTCAAACGCCTTTCATCTAGGAGCTCCAATTCATTTAACCTAGATACGTGATATTCTTCACTACTAACCATGACTTTCAATGAGATTCATAATGAAGGGATTTTGACCTCGATAGGTAGGACAACCTCTGATCCATAGACCTAAGAAAACAGTGTGGCACCTGTAGGTGTTCAGATGTTGGTTCGATAAACCCATAGGGTTGGGTTTATTTGTAAATGCTAATCACGGTCGGCTTCATTAATAGTATTCTTTGGGATTTTTAATATGGTTTTGTTATATGCTTCAACCTGACTATTTTCTTGTGGATAGTAGGGCATGGAGAATATGTGTTGGATAGAGAAATTGGAACAGAGTTCTTGGACATCTTGATTCTTGAGTGGTGTTCCATTGTCTGTTATGATTGTCTGGGGAATTCCATACCTACAAATCAAATAGTTCAAAATGAACTTTGATATCTATTTTCGAGTGATGTAGGTCAATGGAATCTCCTCTACCAATTTAGTGAAGTACTTTGTCGCTATGATAATAAACTTGTGCCCGTTAGATGAAGTAGGCAGAATCTTACCTACCAAGTCTAATCTCCATTGTGAGAAAGTCCATGGTTTTGAGATGGGTCTCAACTCCTATGCTAGTGTATGAACTAGGTCACTATGCTACTGGCATTGGCAACACTTTCAAGAATACTAAATATAATCTTGCTCCATGGAGGGCCAATAGTACCCCGTTTTGAGCAAATTTTGGACTAGGTTAGGTTTGCTAGAGTGGGACCCACAAATACCTTCATGTTTCTATTGTAAGGCCATTTTTGCTTCTTCTACATTAAGAAACCAGAGTAACATACCATCTAGACTACAACGATATAGGGTATTTCCTAGGATTGTAAAGCGGGAAGTTCTACAGGTGAAGGTTTTCTTTTGGGTGGGCGTTAGGTCAAGTGGAATGATACCATGCTAGATGTAGTCAATGGTGTCTTAGTACCATGGGGAGTTAGAACCAACAACAACACATACCAATTCTGATTTTGAGATGTTGAATGCAAATATGAGTAGTTGTTCGATGAGGAACTCATACTTAGGAACATTCTGTGGAATATCAAGTAGTGAGCCTATTGTTTCCATTGAATCAGAAGCTCTATTGTTGATCTGAGGAATTTTCTCAAAGGTTATTGTGACAAAGTATTCCTTGAAGCTGTCTACCATCCTTTTGTACAACATTAGCTTGTTGTCTTTTGTTTGGTATCCATCATTCACCTGTCTGATCACTAGCTGAGAGTCTCCAAAGACTTGAAGCTCTTTTATTCTCCATTCAATAGCCATTTTTAGCCTTGTGATTAAAGCTTCATACTCTGAGATATTTTTCGTGCATGTGAATGTGATCCGGTATGCCTTGGGTATGCTATCTCCCTATGGTGTGAGAAATAGAACACTTTCTCTAGAGCCATGTTGAGTGTGGGACTCGTCAATGTATAGAATCCAATGGCCTATCTATTCCATCAGCAAGATACTCTCATCTGGAAAGTCCAACATGAGAGGCTTGTGATCATCTGTGGGTGCTTTGTCCAGATGGTCTGCTATGATCTTTCCCTTGATGGCTCTTCTATCCATGTATTCTATATCAAATTCACTCAAAATCATCACCCATTTAACAAGGCAACTTGTTAGGGCTGCTTTTGATAGTAGGTACTTGAGTGGGTCTACTTTTGAAATCAACTTCACCTTCCTATTTAAGATATAGTGCCTCAAATTTTGTGTCTCAAATACAAGTGAGAGGCACGCTCTTTCTATGGGAAAGTAGTTCAACTCGCAGCCCACCAGTGTTCAGATGATGTAGTAGACCACTTTTTCTTTGTTGTTATTATCTAGCTGGGCTAAGAGAGCTCCTAACACTGCTTTTGTGGTAGATATGTAGATCACCATTTCCTTTTCTAGGATAGGAAGCATGAGTACAAGAGGAGTCAGTAGGTACTCCTTGACTTGTTGGAATGCTTGGTCACATCTTCCATCCCACTTGAAGGTGATGTACTTGTGTAGTAGATGAGTGAAAGGGTGACATTTGTCTGCCAATTGTGCGATAAATCACCTGATGGATTGCAGCTTTCCTTGTAGACTTCTCAGTTGTTTTAGTGTCTTTGGTGGAGGCATCTCTAGTATAGCTTTTTATTTTGTAGGATCCACTTCAATCCCCCTTCTTGACACTATGTACCCTAACAAATTTCCAGATGTTACTCTAAACATGCACTTCTTAGGGTTGAGTCTTAGATTATATTTTTCAAGCCGATCAAACACCCTTGCAAGATTTGACAAGTGATCTTCACTTTTGATATAATTTTCTAGAATATCATCCACATAATCTTCCATGATGGTGTGTAGCATATCATGGAATATGGTTGTCATCAAGCTCTTTGATATGCTGCTCCTGTGTTTTTTAGGCCAAAGGGCATTACATTCTAGAAAAAGGTCCCCCAAACACAAGTAAATGATTTTTTGTGTTGATTGTCTAGAGAGATCTTTATTTGGTTATATTCGGAGAAACCATCCATTAAGGATAATATCTCATGCTCTTCTGTTAGATCCACGATCATGTCTATACTTGGCAATGAAAATTCATCCTTTGGACATGCCTTGTTTGGGCCTCTAAAATATGTACAGATCCTTATGCTCCTAGTAGGCTTTGACATTGGTACTAGATTGGATATCCATTGTGGATAATCAACGGGTCTAATGAAACCCACATCTAGTAGCTTCCTGAGTTCTACCTTTACCAATAATGCTATTTGAGAATGCAATTTTTTGAGTTTTTGTTTGATAGGCTTTGCTCTAGGGACTACAACTAAATGATGTACAACTAATGATGGGTCTAGTCCAAGAATTTCAGCATAGGTCCAAGAAAAAATTACCTATTGTCGTTGATGAATGCTGTGAAATTTTCTATCTCTTCAGGATCAAGTGTTTCAATGTGGTATGTTATCTTTGGGTCCTCTATTGTGCCAACATTTATGGACTCTGCTTCTTCTACAAGGAGCGTTGATCTTTCTTGGTACTTAGATATGGGAAGATTTAACCCTCCATCCTCGAGTGCCATTGGGAGGTTTTCACCTTCAGATGCATCCTTTATTTTCTTCTTTTGTGGATCCGATAGAGCCAAATTGTGGTTTTCTCTAGGGGACCTTGTTTTGATTTTTTATATTTTCTTTTTTTGTTTTTATGACTAGAAGGTTCAATCTCTCCACCAAAATAAGCATCATGCTTGAGTTCCATGATGAAACCTGCTTTGTGATCTCTTTCTGGTATGTCTGTTCGAAGTCCCATTAACTCAATGATTGCTTTGTCATTTTGGAATTGATCTAGAATGGGTGCATGTTTTTGTTGATCCCAGTCTATCAGTTGTGGGTAGTAGAGTGGGAGGCTATCATCATTACCCACAAAGCTTACAGAGGTTGCTAAAATGGTTAGTATAGCTTTGGTGTTTTTTTCCCATTGGATGTCTAGGTCATTATTACTAGAAGTGGGGGAATCATATCCGGTGATAAAGGGAGGGGAATCCTATTCGTATTCGTTAAAATCTATTCCAAAATGATAAAATAGACTTTGGGAATGGTTTTGAAAAAATGGAGATGGAACCTATGAATACTAAAGTTTTCGAATAAGTATTTGATGGGTAAATCGTTGTCCATGATATGGTAGATATCCAGTGCCTTAACGCTAGCAGAAGCTTCTTATTTCTTAAAAGAGGTTTGTCCAATTTTTTGAGTAACCATGTCTTTTGGATCATAATATAGGCCCATATTTTTCTCTCTATTCCACTATGATAGGCTCCCACCTACCTTGCTTGTGTAGCCTGAGGCCACTCGTTCCACTGTATCCCATCTATTTAGCTAGCTGGTAGCCTTTACTAGTCTATTAGAAGGGTTTTTGTATGTTCTATCTCTTCCTGGTCCTCTTTGTAAATCATGGATGGGAAGTGCTCTTTGAATATCTCTTCGTCTTTCTTGTCTCCCTACTTGGTGAAAATTGTGGGTTTGGCTATCATTTACACAGTCTGAACATGCTTGATCTCTTTTGGACCTCCATAGATTTTAGGTGTTGGTGGGAGCATACCAATACAAAATGCTTGGTTAAAGTGGTAATTCCCATTACCCCTGCCAAGTACTTAAACCTTGGTTTCCATTTTCAGTTTCTCACTTGATATGACCTTGGTTGAATTCAATGGTAGTGTGGAAGGGTCAACATACAAGAATGAATGAAAGGCTATTTTGTTGCTAGGTATGCGTTGGATCTTATTATACTTTTCTTCCAACTTTGCACAAAAATGGAATGGCTCAAGATCAGTATATAGGGTCACCTCTTTTCCTTCATGAGGAAACTTTAGGCATTGGTGGAAGGGTGAAGGGATGCTTGTAATGTGTGAATCCAAGGGCATCCCAGGAGTAGGTTATACGGTAACTCAATGTCAATCACTTGACATGTAGTTTCGGTGATGGCCTATCCTATCTACACTGGTAGCTTGATTGTTCCTTTAGAATTTCTTTTCAAGGTCATCATAGGCCCTTATAGTAATGCTCCTTGCTTTATTTATCACGTTGTCATAATACCCCAACTATTTGATGAATTTAAAGGTACATATGTTTAGACCTGCACCATTATCTATCAATATCCGCTTGACCATATTTTTGTGGACAACAACTTCTATGTAGAGGGATTGGTTGTGAAATGAATTTAGTGGAAGGCGTCTCTCGAAAAAGACTAAATGAGCCATGATTTTCCAACCATGGCTTGGAACTAATTTGGATTGAGGTTGTTAGGGACCAACGATTCTAATACTTTTTAAAGTATTTCCCTACGTGCGAGTGACAATTTTAACAACTCTAGGATTAAGATTAATGGAGGAGTCTTCTTTAGTTGGTTTACAATGTTGTAGTCATTTGATTCCTTAGTTGTAGGTTTGGGT
The DNA here is from genome assembly GCA_007115665.2 of Sequoiadendron giganteum. NCBI lineage: Eukaryota > Viridiplantae > Streptophyta > Pinopsida > Cupressales > Cupressaceae > Sequoiadendron > Sequoiadendron giganteum. The sequence continues at coordinate 433,817,676 of CM021106.1, forward strand.
GGGGCTCCTTGTATTGTAACTCTCCCTCGACGGGTAGTTACATTACAGTTTTTGTCTCCATCTCATATAGTGACTACGTTTTCCCTATTGTCATCAACTTGAGAGAGGGTTCCTAAAACTATGTCACTGTAGGTATAATTAACATTGTGGTAATCCTAGTCTTTTCCTTTGTCATTCCTTTTAGTGTGGTTCAAGACTGGGTTGGTGTATATTTGAAGGTCCTTGTTTTCAGGACAGTGTTCAACATCTACTTCTCCTTTGTCTATCAAGTCTTGGATGATGTGTTTGAGTCTCATGCAATTGTTGGTTGTCTGTCCTTTGATCTTATGGAATTCGCACAAGTCTTTCTCGTTATACCATGGTGTCTTGAAGCTAGGTTCCTCATATTTCGGGTGATCATTCACCTTGATGAGATTTTGTTTTACTGGTTTACACATAACTGTTTCAAGTGACTCTCCTAGTACCATGAACTACCCCTTGGGTTGATCGTATTATCTCTATTTCCCTCCTTGATTTATTTGTTGGTTGACTATCTGCTTGTTCTTGGGAGAGGAAAGTTGGTTGTTTTGTGTACTATTTGGAACATAGGTTGTTTGTGCCATTTGTGGTTTATTTTGAGGTAGGTTTTTTGCATGCCATATTGCTCTTGTGTCAACCACTCCATCGCTTGTAATATTCTTATTATTTCCCCAGATCCTAGGTTTATCGTTTGAACTAGAGGGGCTGTCTTTCGAGCTCTTCAATTTAAGGACTCCTCTTGCAATGAGGGCTCTCTCAATATGCAATCCTTTCTCGATTGTTTCTTCAAATATTGAAGGACATAACATAGTGAGTTGGTATTTGATCTTTGGTAGGACATTTGAGATGAATATGTCTACCAACTCCTTGTTGGGAATGGTCCATTTAAATTGAATAGCTTTGTGTCTCCATTGTTGTAGGTAAGAGGTGAAGGACTCTCCTTGACTCTATTTGATTGTAGACAAACTTGTGATGGTGAAATATTGCTCTATGTTGAATGAGAAGTGGCTTATGAACTTGCTAGATAGTTTTCCAAAAGTTTTAATTCTCGGTGACAAATGGGTAAACCACTCCATGGCATGACCTGTAAGGCTATTTGGAAAGAGCCTCATGAGGTAAGCGCCATTATTTTGTACCTCCATACATGACATTGAGAAGTCTCATACGTGCTCTACTGGATCCCCTTTTCCTTTGTACTTATCAAACACGGGTATTTCAAAGTTTTTTGGAAAAGGTAGTGTAGTGATGGAGCGATCGAATGGGAATGGACATATTTCTTGAAGGGTGTAGGTCTTGTTTGTTTTCCATACCTGCATATCTGCTACCTTTTGGGTCACTGCTTCTAATTGTCGTTTTATCTCTATTTTCGGTACCCTCATTTGCAAGTCTTGTGTGTAATAGCCTTGTTGTCCTACCATGATTTGGTCATAAGTTGGATATAATAGGGGTATTGAACTTTGGTAGTTGTTTTGAACATAGAGCGGATTAGGTCCTTGTTTCTAGGATGAATTAAACTAAAGGTTACCCTGTTGATGCATTAGCGGGACACCTTATTTGTAGGAAAAATTAGGAAGGGTGCCCTATGGAGCACCTTGTTGTTGGTATGAACTATGCTGAAGGTTTCCCTAATGGTGCATTGGTGGGTTACCTTGTTGTTGGGATGACTGAAGAAGGGTACCCTACGGTACACGTTGTTCCTGGGACAAACTATATAGAAGGTTACCATGTTGATGCATTAGCGAGACACTTTGTTGGTAGGACGACTGAAGAATGGTAACATGTGGCACACCTTGTTGCTGGGATGAACTATACTGAAGGTTTCCCTGATGGTGCATTGGCGGGTTACCTTGTTGATGGGATGATTGAAGAAGGGTACCATGTGGTACACCTTGTTGTTAGGATAGACTATACTGAAGGTTACCTTGTTGATGCATTAGCGGGGCACCTTGTTGGTAGGACGACTAAAGAAGGGTACCATGTGGCACACCTTGTTGTTGGGAAAAACTATACTGAAGGTTTCCTTGATGGTGCATTGGCGGGTTACCTTGTTGATGGGACAACTGAAGAAGGGTACCATGTGGCACACCTTGTTGCTGGGACAAACTATACTAAAGGTTTCCCTGATGGTGTGTTGGCGGGTTACCTTGTTGATGCGATGACTGAGGAAGGGTACCATGTGGCACACCTTGTTATCGGGGCTAGTATGGAAGGGGACCGTCCACCTTGTTGGTGGTACTGATTTGGGAGGGGACCCTATGGTCCACCTTGTTGATGGTACTTCATGTTTTGGGAAGGTTCAAAATTCAAAGTGTTTTGAGGTACATATTGTCTGGGAGGTGGATTGTTGTTTTGTGGTATACTGGGATGGACCTCTTTGATACTGTTGTGCCACTACCGCTTGTTTGATCTGAGTCAATTTTCTGTACGAGGTGTTTTCCTTGGTTTGACCACTGTCTTGTGAGAATACGAGTGGCATGTTTGGAATCTCTGTGGGTTTAGTTATCTATCTCACAACTGACTTATCCCCTAAGGGAATAAGATTAGGATCCTTGAGGGCCTCCACATTAAAATCTACGAGAAATTTGGCACCACTCTATACTAACTTGAAAAAGTGCAAATTTGGATCCTTTCTCAACAATTTGTCCATTAGTTTGAGCACCTTAGGGTTGTTGGAATATTCAAACAATTCCTAATCATTTATTTCCTCCTCAGTATCCAGCTCCTCTATGATCACTCTTTCTGGGTCCTGCTTGTTTTGTTTTATCACTTCTTGTTGTTTGTAGTTTAGTTCTTCCTCAATGAATGTGTCTCTATACATGGGTCTCTTTTGGGGTGTTTCAAGGTCGATTGGCCTATATCCCTATGGGCCACCTTCATCGTTTGTGTTGTTTGTTGGTGGGATACTAGCATTGTTCTTGTTTGCTTCCATGTTCTTCCTATGTTGTGATCTTGTAGTTTTCATAAAAAAATTCCAAGCTTTTGTGAACGTTTTCATGACTCCTAACTATGAAAAAAGAATGCTTTTGTTTATTTGGATTTTCTATTTTTAAGGAAAATGAAATTTCTTTTGTTTTTTGGTTTAGTGAATTAGATCTACGGGTGGTAGGCCCATTGAAGAGTGAAAATAGAAATGGTCTAGTCGATTTTGAAAGGTACAATACCTTCTCAATATGTACCCTTTGGAAAACTTTAGAGTAGGATGGTTCTTTGAAAGATGTAGTATGAATTTTCCCTTAAGTATTTTTCTCTTTCCAAAGATCATGAAGGGTATATATCTATTGCCACGTAGGAGGTGGTAAAATGGGTCTTTCGGTTGCTAGGTCTACTTTCTCTTCCTCTTTATCTAATATGTTCGATGTGTTTCTCCACTGGTTGGGTGTTTCATTCTTCTCAAATATGAAGTTCCTTAAACTGCTAATGCTATTAGTTTGTTCACCTTCAATGTGTGTGAGACTTGGTTGTAGGATTGGTGCTATAAGATTCAGTTATTGTGCTAGAGCAACTGGTTGCCAAATGGTCATATGGTGGAAGTGTGGGTGTTTTGATATGGTTTTTTATGAAGCTCAAGACCCTAAGGTTTGAGTGTTGTTTGGAACTCAAAATGCTAAAGGATTTGGATTGATATCTCACTTCTCCTTCTAGAGGATATGTTGCGGAAAAGCTTACTTGAACTATCTACGAATTCCAAGTAACTTTGATATCTTAGAAGTGCGAGTGAGGGAATAATCCAAGTTTGTTGGTTTTGATCCTGTTTTCCAAAAGTAGGATGGAATGTGAATAGTGGATGAAGGACTATATGATTTATCTGGGTTTCCAATTGTTTCGTTTCAACATGGATTCTATAAGAAAATTTGATTCATTTCTTTGTTTATCAGATGGATAGAGCAATAGAGATGGACTCTAAGCAAAAGTGACAAACTGTGAGCAATAGCAGCTAGATTTAGCAATTGCAGCCTGAATTGTGTCAAGTGCATTAGTTTCTGAGAAGCAAGTGCAAGTTGAAATGTCAAGTTTGGCCTCTATATGATTCTGGAAAATGTGGTGTTTAGTTAGTCAAAAGTGAGCTTTTCTTGGCAATTGTGAGCAGTTTATAGTCAAGTGCACTAGTCTCTGATAAGAAAGTGCAAGCAAAAAAAAAACAAGTGTGTTGGTTTTTTATCAAATGCATAGTTTCTAGCAAATGCAAATGATTTTCATCAGTGAAATTTTTGGGACAGAGAGAAAATGTGGGCTTTCTCTGGAAAGTGCGCCCAATTTTTAATCAAGTGTGCTAAAATCAGTAGCAAGTGCAACCTCTATGTATGTTGATGTTTTTCTTGCAATTTTCAGACGTTTTGATCTATTTCCAGTGTGGCAAGTGATACAACAACTTTGACTGACTCAACAAGCATGTACTTGTGTGACTTGTATGTCTTATGGCTTTAAGTTGTGAAATCACGATACCCAAGCCATAGTTTCCAACACTTACTTTGAGTTAATGTAGCCTAAATATTTGAAAACCTTTAAGGAAATCCTTAAGGAGTGCAAATATAGGGCTTCTCTTAAAAGAATACACTAAGTCAAAGGGTTTGTGATTCAACCATCATGTTTAGTGTTTGTTTAGATGTATTCTTTTAGATCAAGCACAATGTTTGATGTCAAAAAAAATGTTTTTGAATGTTTTTGGCAAGTTTTAACATAAACAAACATTTACAACCCTAGAAATGGAAACCATTCTTTTAGGTAGGCCTGCCTCATGCCCCGAAGGGATGATTTTACATGAAACTTATGGCATGGGCCTGAAGTCAGACATGGAAAGTAACTTCTTGAAAGTAAATTCCAATGCACCACTTTCAAATAATGTTTTTGGATAAAGGGGTAGCTACTAAAACATTTGGTTCATAGTCATGTTTTGCAGTCATGAGTTTTGGGTGTCTATACATGTGACATTTTGCTCAATTAAGAGGCCTCCCAACCCTTGCGAGTTTTTACGTATCACACAGATACTAGGGGAGATTGATGTCGATGTAAAATAGCCTCAACTGGTGGGCGATGAACTTTCCTCATACCCACAATAATTTATATAGGGGACCAAAACAGTGTCGCTTGGGTCACTTATGAGTTCTCTAGCATGGGATGTGTCTCAATAGGTAGACCTTCTAAAGGTATGCTTTTGAAAATGAAGGCATGAAGCTCAAGATGTTTTCACTCACCCAAGATCGCCAAAAGGTGCGAGGGGAGAATAAAACCATCTAGCTTGCCAAACACTACATGCACAGAATACAATCATAGCAATTTGATTCCTTTTAAGTGCCTTGAGCGGTGCTATTCAAAAAAAGTGTGAATAGATATCAATGGTTCTTTTTAAAAGCATCCAATGGAAGTGTTCAGGATATCATTCAATACCATAGCAAAGGTCCAAAACACAAGAATGATTTGTTCATCTTTAAGCCCAAAATTTTGAGTGTTTCTAGATCGGTCTTGGTCTTACTTGGTCAACAAAAAAAAATGCGAGCGTGCGTCAACAAAAGGAAATCATTTTGGTCATTTAAACATAAATCCAACATTCCAAGTGTTACTTTGAAAGCTAAAAATAATTTTGGAGCACCGATTGAATTGTGTGTTGTTCTTTTTATGCACCAAAAAAAAAACTACTAACTTTAGAAAGCTTTGAAATGGTTCATTTTTAGAGCACCAAAGATGAAGTGTTCATTTGTGTTGTTTTTTTTTATGCACCAAATAAACATTCCTATCTTAGAAAGCTTTGAAATGGTTCAGTTTTAGAGCACTTAAAAACAGAATGTGTTTGTTGTAGGTTCTTTTTAAGCACTAAAATGAAAGATTCCTAACTTAAAAAGCATTGAAATGGTTCATTTTAGAGCACTTAAAAAAATATATGTATTTTTCTTTTTATGCAACAAACTAAACAGATTCCTAACTTTAAAAAATCTTTGAAATTCTAAAGTTCTTTGACCATTCATCTTCCCTATAGAAAAAGGTGTTAATGGTTTCCTGATCCTGCATACATAGCTATTAATACATGTCACACATTCCAAATAGGCATCCGTTAGCATTAAAAACCAATTTAAAATTTGCAAATCTTGAACACAGGTATGTTAGAGAAAAAGCACAATAAAACCAGCAAGTGCGCCCTCTTTCGGAGATAAAAAGTGATGAAAATAGGCAAGTGTGCCCTTTGTCAGAAGACAAAGGCGTTGGAAAAAGTCAAGTGTATGAAAATCAAAGTCAAGTGCGTAGGTTTCAGTGTCAAGTGCAAAATCCATGAGATTCAGTGCAGCTGCTTCCAGAAACCTATGTGTGAAATTTTTTCAAAAGCGCCTTTGGGACCTGTAACTTAAAAAATTGCTCACAAAATCGTTAGTGTAGGGGACCAAGGTCCCATCGAGTGTGCCAAAATGTGTGAGGGGGAAAATAATAGAATTTAAATGAGAAAAAATGCAAATGAAATAGAATCTAACCTAAATAAAAAACACAAATCCTTAATCTATTCCTTCACTCATGAAATGACTTTCTAAGCTATTGAAATCCTACGATTAGCACAATGAAATTCAAAGAAATTTAAAGGTAACCATCCCATGTCAGAGTGTATTTGCTTCATGTTGGGTTGTTCATATCACTATGAAGCCTCTATTGTTGTGTTGCAAGAATCTATTGATGCGTTGCGTGCTGGTTGATTGAATAAATTTTGAAGCTCTATCAATGGTGATTAGGAATAATGGTAGTACTTTTTTGTGCAAAATGAGTTGATTCTTTGATCCTTATTTGTGAAGAAAGAGGTTTGTTATATAGAAATTATGATTTGAAATGGACGATCAGGATTAAACAATGTTGAATCAAGATCGACGGTTGAAGGTTGTTGAGAGGATTTAGACATGAATAATCTCTGCAAAATAGATTACACAATTTGTGTGATTGAAGAAATCTTGTTGAGCAGTTTGTGAGATTGATGAAATAGGTGGAGAAATTTATGTAATTGAAGAAATCAATTTGAACCATCAATGGGATTGAGAAAATTATGTAGAGCAATTTGTGAGATTGAATAAAGTAGGTGAGGAAATCATGTTGAGAGCAATTTGCTCAAAGTTGATGAGGATAATTCAATTGTTTGATTTAATCAATTAATCCTTTTTGGGAGTTGAACGTGCAAATAAATTTTGACTTTTGCAAACAAAGTTGCATTAGTTTGATTTGATTTTTTATGATAATTTGAATACATTCAAATTTGGAGTGAAAGTGAGTTAATTAAATAATTATGATTTAATAATTCAATCGACTTAGGAGAATAAAGTGATTTAGTGATGTAATTAAATAATTGGTGTTATTTAACTAATCAAGATGAAATAAAGTGAGATTAGGACTTTATTAAATAAATGCAATTTATTTAATTGATTGAAATTGATGAAAAGTGAATTAATTAAATAATGTATTATTTAATTAATAGAGGAAATTGGGGTTTGAGGTCTTTATTAAATAAATGGACTTTATTTAATTAGTTGAAAATGGCTAAAAGGTGAATTAATTAAATAATATCATACTATTCAATTAATAAATGAAATTAGGGTTTTAAGACTTTATTAAATAAATGCAATTGATGTGAAATGCAATTATGTATGCTGATAATGATGTCGATGATGTGAAAATATCATTAAAATGTGTGATAGGTGTTAGGTCAATTTTACATGTCTACAAAAATATACAACCATCATGAAAGGAACAATCATCATTAAACATACATCAAAACACTCAAAATTTCATCATTCCTAGAGGATCACCTAGGAAGAGCGCTACACCACAATGAAAATACACTCCTTTAGGGGAGTCTATCAAATCAACCTTAGAAAAATTGGTCGATTACAATCTCATCACATTACTTGGAATTAGACAATATGAACCTCAAATCAAATCCTTGTAGTACAAAGATAACGAATATTGTGAATATCATAGGGACATAGGATATAAGATCCTTGATTGCATAAAATCAAAAAATATCATTCAATATTTTATTGACCAAGGCGACGCTATCATTGAAGATCATCGTGTCAATTTATTAAAAAATAATCACATCAACAATATCCATAGCTCACGTAATGAGAAATTTGGCATATATCAAAATACTTTTCCTAAGCATGATCAAAATCATCCATCTATGTTTAGCAATGGATCATCCCAAAATAATTGCATTAACAACATCCCTAGTCATAAAATATCACCTTATTTGACTCCATAGTAGGCTATCTTGAAGAAGCTTTCCCACAAGAAGCCTTCATCTCTCCTTCCAATCCTTCATCCCCAAAATATTTGCAACATCAATCCACACCCTCCCCATCAAACAACTCATCCAATAATAATTCCTTTCAATATTTTATCCAAGGGCCATCCATGTTAGATAATCATGAAATTAAAGCTAATACAAAATTCGATATAAGTCCAATCTATGATCAAGAAATCCTAGACAAAATATTATCATTCCCTCCATCATCTATCATGTCTACTCCAAATATTCCTATTCAAAATCTATTACCACCATGCCAAAATATTGAGGCTATCCAAGAGTCCCTTATTCATATCAAATTATTAAAACCAAGTCTATGTCAAGAACAAAATCCAAAGCATAAAGAATAAATCTCTGAAATGAATCAAGATCAAGCTACCCAAATCCTCCAATCTCATCATATCATTGATCAAGATCCCATCTCTCTAGAATTACATAATGATCCATAACCCCTTTCCATTCCATCATGACCCCATCCATTTCCATGCCATCCATGATTCCAAAACTAAATTTTACCCCATTCATATTCCAATAACCCCTTCCACACATGAGAAACTTACTTCCACTGGAAACATAGATGATCTCCCCCTTGTTCATCCAAAACACAAGTATTTCTCTCTAGAAATATTTTAAAATGATGAAGCTATAGCTAAGTTCATGGGACTCCATGATGATATTCCAAAAAATGAATACGAAGAGGGTTTTTATATTGACTTTGAGACAACATATTTAGAGAAACAAACTAAGTTCCCTAGTTCTAAAATTATTAGTGAAGATATTGATCAACACGATACTATGGATCTGATCAAATCCCACAAAATGATGAAGCAACAAGCATGGAGATAGATAAAGCACCATTATCCTATCAACTTGGATCACTTACTTTAGTCAATGAAATATTTCTTATTGATGAGAATATAACCACCATTGATGATTCCCAACAACATAAAGAAGAGTTAGCATCTTATTTCCTGAATAATACATATCCTATTATAAACAAAGTTTATCAACATATGCGGTATCAAGGAAAAGGATTAGGCCTACATGAACAAGGTATTCTGGAGCCAGTATAGTTTTTTGACAATCCTAAATATCAAGGTCTTGGTTATTAATCGACCAAGAAATATAATGATGTTAGTGGTACCTCCATGATACTGGGGGAAAATTTATCTAATGCAAACATCAAATTAGGGGCCATGAATAGTCCTTACAATAAGGTTGTTGCTAGCATTCCAACCATATACATCATAAACCATCATTCCTAAATTATTCAACCCACTATTTGGGACCAACAAAAGAAAATTCCTTACAAAGAAAAATATCAAAGTAAACTTTTTGAAGCTAATAAATCCAAAAGTCAAAGTGGACACATAAAATTAAAATGGATCCTAAAGAAAATTGGCTCATGTAAAGCATCCAATCTAAATCAAAATCCAATAGTCAATGAAACTATGTAGCCACATCAAAAAGGCATTCCATCTATCAAAAGTAATCCACCTATTTCAAAACAATCTTCAATACCAACACATAATGTGTATAAAGTTTTTGGTCCCAAACACACCCAAAATATCACATCCACATTCCATCGTCCACCATCCCAAGTTTGGAAAATAAAAAATATTACATCCAAGCTATCAAATAATTCATCCACATCTCACATCCCTCATCAAAATCTAACATCTCGCCTAAAATACAAAAATCCCAAGTCCCACATTTACCTTTTCCTAGCAACAATACTTTAATATGAGGACTCTAATGGAACTCTATCACGATGTGCGTATTTAGCTAAAGTGAACCCTAGTATCAACAAGGATCACAATAACATCCATGGGCTATATACAAGTGCCCTTATCTTGGAAAATGAACTCCTTAAGGATGGACATTATTGGCACATTATGATGAAAATGTCTACATCAAAACCACCAGGTGGTCCCTGATAGTTGATGATCATTCAAAAAGAAATAAAAAATAAAAAAGAAAAAAAAGAAAAAAAAGTAAAGATAAAAATAGTTTTCTGGTGAAAACCACTTTGGTGGTGCCTTAGGCAAGTACCATGGTGAAAACCTAGCAAAAAGGTGTAGAGATCCCTTTATGTTCAATTGATTGATGTAGATAATGTATACATACAACTTAACAGACCAATAGATCCCTTATTAAGTAACTCATTGTTTTAGAGGTGCCTCATTTAAATTGTCAACCAGGGAATCATAATCTTGAGATGATGCTGACATTGCATATGCAACTAAGAATTCTTAGGCGTCCTAATCAATTGTGTATAGAAAAGTAAAAGAAGTAAATCTAATTGAAAGTGACTTAATTTAAATAACTCTATCTGGAAATAGATTCAGATAAATACAAATGATTGTAACTATAATAATTTCTACAGGTAACTACTCTTATGAAAACAATAACTTAACGACTCAGCTATGATACAACTTGTTGTAATAACAATTCAATTAATTGCTAGGAAAGACAATTCAAAAATTTATTCTATTTATAATTAAAATATAAACTACTGAGTATTGCAATACCTCAAGTGGCCATTGCCTGAGTTGCTACAATCCCACGATATCCTTTTTTAAATATCAACTAAAATATTCATGGAAAAATTGTATCCTTCTTTATTGTAGTTCGAACATAAAAAAAATTAAGAACAAAGTGAAATGCACATAAATCAGTGAATAAAAATGACTAAATAAGTAACCAATTAACAAAAATCAATGACTAAATAATTAGTGAATAAAAAAATGACTAAATAATTGACTAGATTACAACAATCAATGACTAAATCAACAACTAAATAAGTGACCAGTTAAATATATCAGTGAATAAAAAATGACTAAATAAGTGACCAGATTACAACAATCAATGACTAGATATACTACTAAATCGATCAATCAAAACAGCTAATAAATGACTAAAAATGGTTTAATCATCAATCTAGTCACAATATATATGATTGGCAATAAAATACTAATGGTCACATGACCAAGCTCAGTCATTTATAAGCAGTTTTTAGTAGTTTTTCTAGTCATATATTGTTGTTTTTGTACTAGTGGTGGTGCTTTTCTATTGTACATAACTCATTATCATTCTGTCAATTTGGGAAGCTCAAGAAACATGTTAGACATTTGTGTAAAATTCATCTTCAAAAGCATGATTTTTATGCATTTTTAACAAAGTTGTAGTAGCATCTAGGTAGTTGCAATAGTGACCAAAGGATTGCAAAAGCATCCACCGTGTTGTGCAACTATTCTAGGCATATATTTTTATGAAACTTTTTGGCTCTATTTTCTTACGAATTTAAAATATTTTTGGTTTTTCTTTTAGGCATTTTTTTATATAAAACTTCAATGTGCAATTACCACCTCAACATGCATGTTGTGATAGAATTTATACATCATTGAAAATCTCTTCTAATGTTTTAGTTATGTTTTGTGTGTTTGGAAGGTTTTGAGAATTTGTTCATGGTGTTTGGAACACTCCTTCATTTGGTCATTTCTTCCTTGTGTATTGGTAAAGGAATTAACTAGACTGATTAATACATTGAACAAAGGTTTTATTTTAAGCCATGACATTATAAATTGATAGATATTTCTCTCATTGGTTTAGATCTAAGCTTATGGAACCAAATTAAGTTGGATAAAAAAATTCAATGCTTTTTGTGAGTTGATAGGCTTTGATTCCTAATGACCATCATATCTCTTAAATTTATGTCTCCTATGCTTGGTAGTGAAAGGAAGAAATGATTCATCTTGTGACTACATGTATGGTGTAATCATTGTGCTCTTTTTTATCTTATTACATCTTGAAAAGGAGATGGAATAGAAATTAAATGTCATCATGAATAAAAATAATCAAATGACCACAATGTCTCATGTGCTTGACAGTGAAAGGAAGAAATGATTGATCTTGTGACTACATGTATGGTCTAATCATTGTGTTCTTTTTTTGATCTTATTACATCTTGAAAAGGAGATGGAATAGAAATTTAAATGTCATCATGAATCAATCTCCCTCTCTCTCTCTCCCTCTCTCCCTTCTTGAAGTATCATTGGTTGGTAATATTCACTATTATTAGTAATGAAGTGATAGTATGTTTATGATGGAATGACATCATCGACCGACATCTTTTTGAGTGTATAAGAAAGTATCTTCTTCATCTCTCTACTTATCTTAGTAAGGACAAAAGACTCAATGAGATCGATGAACTGATATAGTAATTATTATTCTTACTCCATGTTGGAAAAGAAACATGTACTCATGTTTGCGTTATATACTTATTGAAATGTTTGAATTGAGAATTGAATCTCATGTGTGTGATTAATAAGTATATTCTTCTCTCCTTTTGTATGATGTGTTTTTGTCAATGAAAAGGAATGGGATCTTATATGGATGAGTTGTTACTATCTTTCTTTCCTTGTATTTTTGAAAATTAAATGAGTAGACTTTATGCTAAATGTGCCTAATCTCTTTTGTGCTTGTGGAGTAGTAATGAGAATTTGAATGTAGTAAATGAATCTAGTGAAGAAATGAGCATTGTGTGGATTTTTATGATTGTGCTAAGTTGGGAATAGATTGCCTTATTTCTTAATGAATCTAACTCACCTCTTCACCCTAGTTAATAAATATAAGGAATGAACTGTTTGATGCCTCTTTTTTTTTTGTAGTCTTCTATTATGTGTGTTAATGCCAAATTTGGAGTGCGCCTCTTAATCTATTGAGTTGGTGATGACCCTCTACTTGTGTGGTGTGCTTCTATTTTAGAGAGTGCTACATTGAGACGTTTACCACTCCTTTATTAAGATGGTGTAGTTTCTATCCTAATTATGTGTGTCACCAATATGTCTCTTCAACACATGTTAATGTTAGATTTAGTATCAATGTGTGCATACATTGCAACACTACTTGTGTTATATATGTGAACATGGAAAAATTGGCAAACCATCTTTCTCCCCTTTTCTCCCTTGTGTGGTTCAAATTTGAATATCTTGTACCAGTTATTTGTGATACACCTCACTCAATATGTCAAAAAATGTGCTCAACTAATGATTTTTTTGTTGGACCTTTGTGACCATGACATTCCATTAGTGTTGGAATGCCAAATCACATCTTTGATTCCATACTCATTGAATGAAACATTCCAATTGTTATTATTGTTAGTCAAGCACTCATGCTTTACATATATGTTTGCTCTTCCACCATTGTTTTGTTAATAAAATATTCTTGCCACCTATATCTACACATTTATAATCTACCCTCCTTTTATAAACCATAGTTTCCACTTACAAAAAGATCCCCTTATCTTAGTATTTGTTATAGACCTTTTAGAACTTCCTTGAACCATTAAACATGATAGGATGTGTTTCTCTTATACTTGCTAAAATAGTATAATGAAAACAAACTTAATAATCAAAGTTACCTTCTCAATTGAACCCACTAATTTAATGTCCCCTTCTTAGCTCGCATTAGTTTCTCTTGGATTAGCCTATTATTATACTCTTGTAGGCTAATGGAGTTGTTTAGAGAGTTCTCAAAGTGGTGTTGCTTCTCCGAAATCAAGTGATATTGTGGGTTTTCCTTCAAAAGTGGTTTTGGACTTGTTTTCTACAAACTTACTATTTATAGTAAGTCACTTACAAGTTTGAGACCATTATTACTATTTTGGGAAAATCACCTGGTTGGGCAGTTAGTGCAATGGTGGACCTCATGGTTCAAACGAGATGGAAAAATAATGTCTTATGAGGAAGATATGATATTTTTTAATTATTATTAAAGTTAATCTTTAATAATAATTAATTATTTAAAAAAGTACATGATATAATAGCTCATTGACTTTATATTAAAAAGGGGGTCATTATAATATTAAAAATTCAATTATAAAATATGGGTTTGAGCACCTCATTTAATGGAAAAGTAAAAAGTACGACAAAAGCAAATCATATGATATATTTTAATGATTTAAATTCTTCTTGGGATTCATGCTTTTGATGAGGGCATATATATATATATATTTGAAAATTCATTCTTTTATCTTCTTCTACACTTGTCGAATATGAGCTTTTTCTTGGGAAATGTGAGAAACCAGGGTTTCTGCCATTATCAGCTTTGGAGAGCATGGTTGCTTCCTGAGGTTGTGAAATACCAGCTGAAGGTTGCCCTTGTGAAATGGCTTCATCTAGGAGTCAATACTAAGCAAATTTGTGAAGTTTTTGGTGAAGAGATTGAAGGAGAAATATTATCAAAATCTATAGACTATCATTGCAATTTGAAATAATCAAGGATATCACTTGTTGGGTCGTACTATTGCAAAAACCAGGCTATACCATTTTATTATAGCAGGTCGTACATCTCAAGTTGGAG